>CAXKVY010000487.1:0-26647 GCA_964058915.1 Tetropium fuscum | reverse complement strand
CAATGTGGAAAGCTACAAAGAGACTACTGAGACAACCAACAATTATCCCACCATTACAAATCAACAACGAAAGAATTATGCAGTGACGCAGAAAAATGTCAAGCGTTCGCCTCACATCTAGAAAATATATTTTGCCTGAATGACAATAATAATGAATTTACAAGAACAACGATAGAATGTGTAAATAACTCCTTACCTATGAACCTCAACCAAAATGATATATTATTCACAAACCCCAGGGAAATACAAAACCATATAAATTCCCTTCCTTTAAAGAAATTTCCAGGACACGATCTTATTCCAAATATTGGTCTAAAAAATCTTACAATGAAATCTCTGGCCTTTCTCGCTGCTTTATTCAATCGTTGCCTAACAATAGGATACTTTCCGAACGAATGGAAACATGCTGAAATAATTCTTTTCAACAAACCTGGTAAAGATAAAACTAAACCTGAAAATTACAGACCAATTAGCTTACAACCATATCTAAACTTTTCGAGAAAATAATACAATCCAGACTGAGCGACTTCTTACAAGAAAACAACATCTTACCCAACTACCAATTTGGATTCCGCCCGAACCACTCAACAACACAGCAAATATTACACATCTATAAAATTATCGCCACCGGATTCGAAAATAAAAATCATACAACGGTTGCATTCCTGGACGTAGCCCAAGCATTTGATAAGGTATGGTTAAACGGACTACTATTCAAGTTAATTAGTATAAACTCACCTGCATTCCTCACCAATGTCATTGCATCATTTGTAACAACCAGGACCTTTTGTGTCAGAATCAACAACTGCTTATCGGATAATAAACAAATCAACGCAGGAATACCGCAAGGCTCAATTTTGGGTCCCATACTATTTAATATATTTGTGCATGATATACCTCAACCACCGACATCCACAATAACCGTGTATGCAGATGACACCGCAATTATAACACAAGATCCTGATATCCATACTGCTGCAAAAAACTGCAAAATGCACTTAATATTTTAGAGGACTGGTTTATAAAATGGAAACACTAAAATTAAATCCATCCACATGTGAAGCTAAAATATTCACCCTAAGGAGACCTCAAAACCCCAATAATATTATTATCAACGACGAGGAAATAATATGGAATCCTGCAGACAGTGCAATTAAATATATAGGAGTCTACTTAGACAAACGACTAACATGGAGTTTTCACATTAACAAGAAACTTAGTGAAGGTTACGCCCGGTTATCAATGCTATATCCCATTATTAACCGAAAATCCAAATTCAGAGTTAAATGCGCCACATTAGTATATAAATCTATCTTAAGGCCTTTGGTAACTTACGGCTGCCTGATATGGGGAACTGCTAGCAAAACAAATATTAAAAAGGTGCAAACATTTCAAAATAAAGTTTTAAGAATAGCAGTAAATGCTCAGTGGTTCATAAGAAACAATCAAATCCATCGGGAGCTTGACGTGCCACAAATTGAAGTCTTCATAAAATCATGTGCAAAAACCTTCTTCGAAACTACAAACAACTGTATCAGTGCCAGAAATTTAAACCTAAGTGAAAAGACTCGTAATAATAGACTTAAAAACCGACTACCACAAGATATCTTGCTCTCCAGTAGCGATTCCGAATAGTGTTCTACTAATGTTAGGTTAAACCAAATGTATATTTTTGTCCTTATTTTTAATTGTTATGTACCGTCATATTAAACAGTACCATGTATAACATTAATTTATTGATCTGGTATTTTAAATAAACAAAAAAAAATACATTACAGCGTTTTTATCCGATCCCTATCTTGGATAATGGAACTGTATTACATCATATTTTGCCTATAACTGACAAATATATCGCGAAAGATGATGATTCTTTAATGTATCTACCCATCCAAGATCCAAATTTGTGTAAACCGTTGTACTTGAGAATAAAGTTATGTTCCAATCTATTTGCCTACCAAATAGATAACGATGCCGTATATGAAGCCAGATTAACAAAAAAATTACATTCCTTGCTACAAAATCCCTAGTCTCCAGCGAAGGATACAACGTCAAAGAACTCAAAGAATGCAACTACAATCCACATCCAGTCGTAATACGGTATGATTGTTGTAGTGGCATTCCAGACAAGCAGAAACCAACCTTAACCTCGAAGAACTTGAAATTCCCGCAATCTAGACGATTTTATAAATCAACCAGAAGTAAAGAAGCACACTTCATGGTTTACGTATTTTATTACCACACTGATAATATTACTAGTTGTCCTGAACATAACATGTAAATGTAGAAGAAAAAGGAGATTAGCCATCATCGCTCTCCACCATCGAGACCTAGACGAACTTTCGTCAGTTTCGCAAACATTCTCCCAAGAAGACGATCGTCTATCCATCCCGAAGAAGGACTATCAGAAGAAGACATTGAACTAAATTGACAAAAAATATTTTGTTTGTACTTATATATTGCCATTTTATTATATTTTAACATGTTATTATTTTATATAACTTCTAATAAAAGTTGCTGTATAACACGTAAAAACTTTATCTATGAGAAGGCAGTTATATAATATGAAGTTATATAATATCAAGACAAGTATAATATAGCAGAAATATAAATACACTTGTTATTCACAAGTTATGCTTTTGCCAATGTAGCAAAAGATAACCACTTACCCTGATATCATATTACAATGCTTTTGCGTTAGATATAAGTTTAGTTCTCAAAACACTGTAATTATAAACTTCCTGCTCAATCAGCTTAGGCAAGCATCGCAATACAATCGTAGTATTATATAGTTACTAGTGTAGTCCCTATATTCAAGCAGTAAAGTCTAAAACTTTAACTCACTCATATATATCTATCGTCAGGCTAGTGTTGGAACTGTCCATTTCTGTTCATAAAGTTTTAAAAAGTTATTTCCGCGACGAGCGATATAACATATATATATATATATATATATATATATATATATATATATATATATATATATATATATATATATATATATATATATATATATATATATATATATATATATATATATTAGCTTTGAAATTCTTTGCTATTCATATTTATTTTGTGAAAAGTAATCTTGGGTTTGTAGCATTTCATTACTATAATGTAATGAAATGCTACAAACCCAAGATTACTTTTCACAAAATATATATATATATATATATATATATATATATATATATATATATATATATATATATATATATATATATATATATATATATATATATATATATATATATATATATATATATATATATATATATATATATATATATATATATATATATATATATATACATATATATATATATATATATATATATATATATATATATATATATATATATATACATATATATACATATATATATATATATATATATATATATATATATATATATATATATATATATATATATATATATATATATATATATATATATATATATATATATATATATATATATATATATATATATATATATATATATATATATATATATATATTAACTTCGAAGTTCTTTGCTATTCATATTCGTTTTGCGAAAAGTAATCTTCAGAGTTATGTACGATTTGTTCCTCAATGTACGATGGAAGATCCGAAGACGATTGAAGGTGAAAGAACTTGTACATCTTCTAAGTGGTTCGGTTCCGTGTGTATGTCGTCCAGATATCAACTACTGGTAAGTGTGTCTTCCTTATTATTCGTCTATTTGCTTATTTATCTATGTAATGAATTGCTACAAACCCAAGATACTTTTCACAATACAAATAAGAATAGCAAAGAACTTCAAAGCTATATATATATATATATATATATATATATATATATATATATATATATATATATATATATATATATATATATATGTATGTATATATATATATATATATATATATATATATATATATATATATATATATATATATATATATATATATATATATATATATATATATATATATATTAGCTTTGAAATTCTTTGCTATTCATATTTGTTTTGTGAAAAGTAATCTTGGGTTTGTAGCATTGCATTACATAGAAATAAGCAAATAGACGAATAAGAAGGAAAACACACTTACCAGTGCTATATCTGGACATACATACGGAGACGAGCCATATAGTGTATAGTGGTTATATATTTATATATATATATATATATATATATATATATATATATATATATATATATATATATATATATACACCTAAATGAGGAAACCGAGATCCATGTACTTTTGCTACAATTCGAGATCCACATCTATTAATAGATAATATGCACAACGGGCAAACTGGGTTTTAATGATATAATTTTCAGAAAATGGTAATAGATATGATTTTTTTCTAAAAATGACGAATTTTATGTTTGATATAAAATCGAACATTGTGGGGTCCTTCCAAATAATAAGAATACGAGATCCCTTTTAATATACACACAATATATATTGGTAGTACTATGGAAAACGAGATCATGCAGTGTTGCCTACTCGACGGATCTCACCTTGTTTTTGTGTATAAACAGATATATTTGATTTAACTATAATGAGTATTTACGAACAATGAAACTGTTTTTTCAAAGAAAAATATTAAGAAGAGTTGTTATAGGTGTCATGAAAATCTAAAATAATACCAACTTTTAATACAAAAACTAGGATACAATAAAATAAATGAGTGTTCTTTGTTGACAAGTGACAAAATATTGATGACAAAAATATTACCGTTTTTTCAAAATGTTGTTATAGTTAATATAAGAATGATAACACTCAGAGTAGTTTCCACAAACACCAAAACACTCACTTCGCTCGACGCGCGTTTTGCCAACCAAGTTGGCATCATCCCACAGCATCAGCACAGTTTTAATCGTCTCCGGATGATGCCAACTTGGTTGGCGAAACGCGCGTCGAGCGAAGTGAAAGTGTTTTGGTGTTTGTGGAAACTACTCCGAGTGTTACAGTTACATCAAAGGTTCCAGCCCTATCCAGTAGTAAGAATGATAACACTAAAATATTATTATAAAATATATATATATATATATATATATATATATATTATTATAAACACTAATTATTATATTATGTCAACATTATCAACAGAATTGTGCGCGGGCTTATTGTTGCCGACGACGTACGTTCTTTCAACGCGGCAATACCCGAGAAACCATCATATAATGAATTGCGGCCGCGAAAGCCACTGAAATATATATATACTGAATATATATACTGAAAAATAAGATACGCAAAATATGACGCCTTGATTCCCAATAATAAATTTGTTATTAAAGCACGAGACTTTAAATTATTAAAGTATCGCGCCCGAGCGAACCGTTTCAAACAGGACAAAGTCGTGACACCACATTCTACAATTTACAAACTACGAGAAGACCGATTCGGTCGGCTACGGGAGATCCCAGCACTCGACCGCTTGTTTTCATAGTTTATTCGGCCGCTTTTCGGCGCAAGGCCTACCGAATATTGTAGACTGTGACGTCACAGCTCGTTTCGGTCGGCGTCAATTTTATCGGTGTTTGGATTCTTCATACTGATCGCGCGGAATTAGAAATCTTGTTTTGTTGTGAAGTACAAATTTCATTACAATGTTACGCTATGTTTTTTAATATTATTTTTACATTCAAAATTTTAGTTATGTTCCCTATTATTATCAAATGAAAGTAATTTATTATTTTAATAAAGCATAATGTGCATGGTTAAAGCATAAGACGTCAAGGCAATAACATTTTATATCCTAATAATAAAAATACCAATCTTCATTTTTATATTGTTTTTAAAGTAAGTAGTTGTTACGCTCTTTTGCTCTGGTGTGCGTCTCAGTTTCGTCTGCTTTATTTTTGATTTATTAGTATCATCTTTTGTGGTAACCTCATCACCGTGATGTTTGACATACCTAGTTTATTTTGATCTTTCCCCTTTATTATCTTTCGTGTTGTTACTTCCGAAATATTAATTTCATTGCTGTATGTTCGAAATATGTGTACAGAGTAATTCAAATTTTAAATAAATATCTCTGAGGATCTCGGAAATCGAAAGAGATATGAAAATGATACAATTATGGCAAAATTGAGTAAACATGGGTTGATTAATACGCTATCAAGGAATCATAGATATTTGGGTTAGTTGTGTTATTTGAAAAAGTTTTAGAAACTGGAAAACTTCAAATCCCACTTTCTTATAGGCAGTTATATTTTTAATTGTAAAGTTATTTTAGAACTAACAGTTTAGAATGAGTAAAAGGATTATTACTCATTCTAAACAGTATCTATTCTTCACTAAAATCTTCTCACTGTTCAGTTCCCATTTGCATAATTATTTTTGTTCTGCTACTTCTTGACATGATAACCTAGATCTAATTATTTACAACAATCGAACCATGAGATTGTACACTTGACTTTAAACAGTAAGGTTAGGTCCTTAACGTGGACAACACCGTTAAAACAATAAAATTTGAAACCACGGCAAACCGCAAATTTCATCCGTCATATTAGTATATACTCGCACGCGTATGGCAGGCTTCGCACGTCGCGAGATCCAATTTTATATACCATTATAACTGTCGTTTAAAGCGAGATCCATATGCAATGTTGTCATATTGTCGGATCTCACATTCAAGGATATTTCCGTTACATTTAAATACGAATTTGACCGAAGCGCCAGCTGGGAGTATTGTAACAAAACTATAAATATTTATACTCGGGTAAAATAAGGAAAGTGAGTACCGGATAAAAATTCCGTTTTTGTATGTGTTTCCTCCCTAACTAGCTTGAAAAACAGTTTGGTTCGTTCCGAGATCCGGACTTTGGATCTCATGATCTCGGATTACGCAAGTATATACCAAAACGGATCTCGGTTTCCGCCGCAAGGAATATATATATATATATATATATATATATATATATATATATATATATATATATATATATATATATATATATATATATATATATATATATATATATATATATATATATATATATATATATATATTAGCTTTGAAATTCTTTGCTATTCATATTTGTTTTGTGAAATCTTGGGTTTGTAGCATTTCATTACATAGAAATAAGCAAATAGACGAATAAGAAGGAAAACACACTTACCAGTGTTATATCTGGACATACATACGGAAATGAACCACTATACACACGAATACGAACCACTTAGAAGTTGTACAAGTTCCTTCACCTTTCTTGAGGATCTTCAGAGCAGTATACGATTTATTTCAGTGATCATTTATACTTGATTTCAAGAAAAGTGACCATTTATACTTGAATTTAAAATTCAAGTATAAATGATCACTGAAATAAATCGTATACTGCTCTGAAGATCCTCGAGAAAAGTGAAAGAACTTGTACAACTTCTAAGTGGTTCGTTTTCGTGTGTATAGTGGTTCATTTCCGTATGTATGTCCAGATATAGCACTGGTAAGTGTGTTTTCCTTCTTATTCGTCTATTTGCTTATATATATATATATATATATATATATATATATATATATATATATATATATATATATATATATATATATATATATATATATAGATATATATATATATATATATGTATATATATATATATATATATATATATATATATATATATATATATATATATATATATATATATATATATATATATATATATATATATATATATATATATATATATATATATATATATATATATACAATTAATTTATGTTTTGTTACTAAATAATACTGGAGCTAAAATTAAATCTTACTTGACATTTGGAATATTGTTCTTCTGGCGCCCGTTCTACTTTCCAACCAAGTAGTGGTGGTATGCAAATAAGGGCTGATAGTAACCAGACTGATCCAATCATGACCACTGCTCGAAAGGGTGTGCGTTTCTTTAGATATTCAACAGCTTGAGTGATACTCCAGTACCTATCCAGAGATATGAGGCATAAATTCATTATTGATGCGGTACTAAGGAGTACATCCATGGCCGAATGCACATCGCACCTGCAAAAGAAGGATCAATGATTAATGTAGTTTCTGTATCTAGAACTGGTATATTTATGCAATTATAAAGAGCTAACTTACTTTTGTGAAATAAACAAAAATCCTAACAGCATGAACATCAGAACTGATACAAACAATTTAAGTGGTATCTATTATTAGGTATATATTACTGGATATTCATTAGTATCAGCTGATAGGTTTTTTTCATAATTAAGAACAAAGAAAATAATTCAATATCCATTATAAATCTTTAAGTATCGGTAAATTATAATGAATAAAATAGTAAAAAAATCTAATGGCCATGAAAATTTTTATTTCTCCGTATTGTCAATTAGTTTAAAATGGTTTTATTTATTATCAAATGGAACAAATATCAAAACTGTACATTATATAAAAATTATACAGTACCTATTTATTATGTACAAAAACGACATTTATTATTATTATTTATTGTAACCAATAATAATAAAGCTAATATCGACGCGGTCAAGGCAGAACGGCATAAGCGCCAAAAAACGTGAAATTGAGATATTCGTATCGCTAGAAAGCTAATTTTAAGGCGGATATTTCTATGCCACTGGCATAAACGACAAAAAAAAGAAATTATTTTGCTTCAAATGCACGCATAAGCGACCTTGATGTTGATCATGAAAACGTAGTTTGTCTTCCATTGCTTTAGCACGGTGTTGTTGTGTTGCTGTTTGCAGCTGGAAATACCCAAATAGTAAGTTTATATTTGTATAATTTTTGTTAGAGTCTAAGGAGAGAATAGTTCTAAGCTGTGTATTTTACTGTAATTTAATTTATCATGGCTTTATTCTTGTCAGAAGTTGGTGGCGCTTATGCCAAACTGGACTATATTAAAACCGATTTGGCATAAGCACCTTACGACCATTAGAATACTATTGCAAACGGGTTTTCAGTTTTTATACATTATTTTGATAATTCCTGATTGAGTTTTTATTTACATAGCTAGTCTGTATTGTAAGGTAATATTAAATTGTTATTTGGTGAAACATAGCTGCTTAAAAATGCATAAATTAGTTGTTCTGATGTTGGCGCTTATGTCGTTACGTCTGTTCTGTTTTAGATAAATGGGTCAAGAACAGACAGAATTTTTGAGTTGCTCCAAATAAACAAGGACTTGGGGCATTCCATCCCAGATAATATTCAAAATTTGCATGGTCATAATGGAAAAAAAATGACATGGAAATATCATATAATGAAAACGATTTAATGCCGGCTGAACCTCAAACGCTAACAATACTTCAAGCTCCAGAAGTCACTAGTTTCACCAATTCAACTATTGTACCTGAATATTTTTATGAGACTGACACAATGGATTAATTCGACCGCATGGTAATATTTATAGTTCTAGTTTATGCAATATTGATACCACTAAACTTAACGATACCAACGCCTTGCCACAATCACTTGCAATGGACATAATCACTGATGTAAAAGAAACTGTCAGTTATCAAGATTCATTGGTTTCGATTGCCGGTGAGGAAGTTGACGAGCGTAATCCAACTAATCAAGAAATTGCTACTGGACAAAGTGGTAAGGATACCCTTGATGAAGATATAACAAATCTATCAGACACCGATGTGGACCCAACCTTTGAACCTACCGAATTAAGTGATGCTGACTCTGAAGATTCCTCAGAATCGACCTCTGCCTCGCGTTTATAAGGAAGAGAAAATTGTCGCCAGTCATGCAAACAAAAAAGGACTTACTGTAAGAAAGAAGAGGCGGGTTCTAAAAGATAGAGGCGAAGAGTACATAAATTCAGTGGGAAAAACAATAACAGCAAAGAAAGTGTTACCCAATCCTTGTACAGAAAAATGTCAAAACGATTGCCGCAAATTTACCGAGGAAGAACGCGAACAAATCTTTAACTACTATTGGCAATTGGCTGACAGTAAAAAGCAAAAGATGTTTCTAAATGATTGTGTGGAAGTGACTGAAATTAAAAGAAAACGAAGTAACAAAGGAGTTAGAAAGAGGACAGTAACAAATAAATACTTTTTGTTAAAAAAAACAGAAAAACATATGTCTGTCTGCAGTTCATTCTAAAAACGTTGGCAATTTCACATAGATTAATGCGCACGGTATTATCCAATAAGGAGCCAAAGAGGCATTACGAACTTAACCTACGAGGAAGACATGTTCCGCATAACAAAACTACCCAAGATCAACTTGAGAAATTTAAAGAGTTTATTGAAGCATTGCCTCTGGTTCCATCCCATTACTGTCGTAATACGACCGCAAGAAAATATTTACCTTCCGATATAAAGAGCTTCAATAATTTGTATCGTATGTACTTAAAACGACAAGAGGGAAATAAGTTAGTCCATCTTAAAATCAATAAATTTATGGAATTGCTCAAGAGTAATTATAACATTGGAATCCATGTTCCCCGTAAGGATAAATGCATTTATTGTCACAAGTATGAGAACAATAAAGAAAACAGGGCTGAGGCTGATAATTTAGCCCATAACAACCACATAAACGAAAAGGAGGCTGTGAAGAAATTTGTTATTACAGAGCAAGCCGCATCTTCTTCAGAAAATGAATTCCTTGTAGCTAGTTTTGACCTCCAAAAGGTTCTAGCGACTCCCCATGGGGACAGTATGACTCTTGGATATTATAGAAAATATGCAGTCTACAACTTTACTGTTTATGAAACTAATTCGAAAAGAGGTTATTGTTATTTATGGCCCAAAAAAGAAGGAAAATGAGGTAGCAATGAAATTTGTACGAATTTATATAATTATTTGCAAGATATCGACAATCAAAGAATTTACAAGGAACTATCACTGTATTGTGACAATTGTAGTGGTCAGAACAAAAATAAAATTATGTTGGCCATGATCAGATATTTTTTGGATCGATCGCAATACATAGAAAAAGTCAAGCTAACATTTCTCATAACTGGACACACCTATATGCCGGTAGATTCGATGCACGGCGTCATCGAAAAAAGTTTAAAAAATAAAATTGTCCAGGCTCCCTCAGAATGGCCAACCTTAATGAGGAATGCACGAATTAAACCCGAACCTTACATAATTAAAGAGCAAAAATTCAAAAATTTTCTTGATTTTAAATCTATTCAAACGTCAAAAATATCTAAAGAAGTCAAATTGACAGAAATAAAGACTGCTACATTTTTGTCAAATTCTAAACGGGTAATTTATAAAACCTCTTTTTGTAATGATTTGGAATACAGCTTTGAGTTGGAAATAAAATCAGACTGTGTTAAAGGAGCCTATAATAATGAAATTGTAATAAGTGGTAAAAAATATGCAAGTTTAAGAAAAATGTGCGAAAATGGTGACATTGATTCCAAATACCATTGTGAGTATTTGACTCTAAAATCAAGCAACAATATTCCTGATTTACCCGAAACAGATATTGAAGACTTTTAAATGTTTTATATTTTATTAATGACTTTTCTATTACCAAAAATTATGTTGTGTTCTTCATATTTATATAGTACAAATCAAAGTTAATTTTGTGTTATGTTCAAAAATATTTTAATTTTATAGTTGTTAAGTTGTTACGATTTATATTTTCATAAAATTATAAGAATTTTTTTTATTATAGTCAGTTTTTTAGTAAGCATAGCTTAGACATAAGCGTCTACCATTCGAAATGATAATAACAAAACTGACTTGGCTTAACTCCACCTAAGCGCCGAACAACTCAAAAATTTTTAAGAGTAATGACTTAAGCAACATGATAAATTTGGCATGAGTTGATAACCTTCAAACCGGGTTGGCATAAAAGACTTAATTTGTCTTTTAATTGAATGGTAATTGTAAAACTCAAAATCCTTGAATCCAAAATACGTTAAAATATTTTAAAAAATTTCTTTTTATATAAAATTAAATGGTGAAACATCTGATAATTAAGAAAAAAAACTATAAGGGTTTTTGTGTCTCCCGAAGAGTTACTGAAATGGCGTTTATGCCGTTCTGCCTTGACTGCGTCGATATTATGATAATATAGCACCCTATAAATTATGAGTGGAATACACATTACATAGGATTTACGTAGTATCTACCTGGGTATTTCACGTTCACGGAAACGTTCCCAGCAAGTTGTATCGGTGATGACAACCACAAAATTTTGAAATATTGCCAAGAAAAACAAGCTAAAATAAAAAGAAAGCGATGGCACAAAAGAATATTCAAAAGAAGAAGATGAGCCAAAAGAAAAACAATGAAAAATATTGGGATACACAATCCGAGGAAAATGTGCCTTATAAAGAATAGGAACAGAAATAAGCGAGGAATACGGCTCTGCGTGGAATGTGGGGAAAAGTACGAAAATACTGGAAAGCCTGATAAAGAATGGTCACATGAAATCTGCTCCAAATACGAGAACCTATATGATTTGTGTAGCAAAGTAGATACAACAATGGGAAAAAAATTAGTGTTTTATGGGTGAAAACAGTTTTTTTCATCAAAAATATTTTATGAATTTAATATTGTATTATTTTCTTATATTTTATGATAATTATATTATTTATATGAGGGTATTTATACCTGCTAGTGAGGCATCTTTTCCCGACACATTCAGAAAGATGGCCGAAGCTATTTCCTAAGTTTTTCTAATCTTAAAGATGTTTAAGTTTATACATATATACATTATATATATATATATATATATATATATATATATATATATATATATATATATATATATATATATATATATATATATATATATATATATATATATATATATATATATATTACCACATTTATTAAATAAATATACACTCTATCGTCAAAAATCGTCAAAATTATATCCATCTAAAATTTATCAAAAATTCATTTGAAAATATTTTCCTAACTATAGGTTCTATTTACATGATTTTTTTTGAAATTATAGGTTTGTTCGTGCGGAATGCAGATGTGCTACTGAATTTCAGGTCAATATTAAATTTTGACCATATACAAGGTATTCCAATTACATTGGATTTTTGCATAAAGTTTGCAACACTGTGGTAAGCGCAAGCAATAAAAAGATGAAAAACTAAAGTTCTGTACCAAGATTTTCATTTTGGTACGTAGTCTCTTCTTAACAGCGTAGCTCTTCTTGGAGCGTAGTCTCTTCTTAACATTTCATTTTTTAATTCATGTCAATATCTCTATTAATAGGGAAGATATGATTAATTAAAATAATGACATAGTTTTTCAATTTATAATTAACATTAACTTTTAACTTCACAAGCAAAGAACCAATATACAAAATTTCTCGATAATGAATGTAACAATATTTTAAAATTAACAACAAAAATAAACTTAAAAAAACAGTTACTATCTTGTATTGCCTCCCCGAGCAAGAATTAGAGCTTCCATGCGTCTTGGCATCGCCTCAAATAAATGACGAATGGCATCTTGGTCACATTCATCCCATGCTTGTACGAGAGCTGCACTAAGCTCCCTTAGGTTCATAGGAGCAGGAACTTGGGCTCGAACACGTCTTCCTACCATGTCCCAAACGTGTTCGATAGGGTTAAGATCTGGGCTTCTTGCAGGCCACACCATACGCTTAACATCAACCTGATCCAAATACTAGGAAACGATTCTTGCCACATGTGGACGGGCATTATCATGCATTAGCATGGAATTCTTTCCAATAAATGGGACAAAAGGCACAACATGTGGTTCCAAAATGTCAGTAATATACTCAGTGGCGGCTCGTGGCCATTGTTATTGGTTGTGCTGCATGAATTACGACCAATATATAAAATAATATAACAGAGAAAAACCAAAAACAATTAAATTAGCTCTAGTAGTATCTAATTATTAATAATGGCATAATATAAAAATCTGAGCAACTTACATTATTGCATTTTCCTAAATTGGAGATTACAACGCCGATCTTTTTTTGCCGCTAACTTTTCGATTACTTTGTTGTTGAAGTCCGGTATTGAAGATTAACTTTTTTCTATCGAGAGTATGGAAAGGGCTGTTAATCTGTCTTCGCACATTGAACTTCTTAAAAATGTTTTTATCCTTTTTAACGTTGAAAAACTACGCTCAGCTTCTGCTGTGGTCATTGGCGTAGTCATCAGAATTTGTATAATTTTTTTGGTTTCTCCTAATGTATCCTCTAAATTATTAGAAATTATAAATTTTAATAAAGGCACTGCACCTTTTAATGCTCTGCACTCGATATTGGAATACAAAACTGTTAGCTGTGTTCGCAAACGTTGTTTATCAAAAAAGTTATAAGCTGTTAAGTCCAATTAATTTTCAGGAAATTTATTATTATATTTTTCGAAATGTTCTGAATATAAAAGCGCTGCTGCAACTAGGTGATTTGTATATGCAAACCGTTCTTTTGCATTATTTATAATAACATCACATAACTTCCATACACTCAATAATAGAGTCTCTATGTTCGTAAACAACATTTAGTGTGCGAATATTGAAATTCCAGCGTGTAGGAATTGAACGTGGAATATTTTTCCCAACTATTTGGTTTAAGACAGTAATCGTTGAGGTGAATGACTACGTCGTATGCACGCGCCAACAGCTACCCACCATGCCAATTACCGAACATCTGTAGTGTACTGCAGCTCGAAAAGGCCTTTAATAAACGGTGTACCCGAAGCATATCGGCTAAGTTCGCCGTTTGCATAGTACGCATTTTAGAACTGCCAGTGCTTCGGTCTTCGGTTGTTATTCGACGCAGTCTTATCGTGATTTGTTCCTTATGAGTGAGAAGCGGAGGGGGCTTGAGTACCATAGCTATCAGGAGAATATAAGCCGCAGAAGGCATAAGCGAAAATAACTGGTTGAAAAGCAGCTACGTACAATTAAATCGTATTTAATATGTGTGTAAAACTTACTGCCGCACTGTAAGGCTCCAACAAACTACAAATCTGATTATATTTAAATGTACATATTGTAAAAAACTGAGCCTTGGTACAATATTGCACTCTGCAGACCTTTCGCCACCTCTTCGCCATACTCTGTGACGGCCATCTGGAGATAACATACAAAATCTCGATTCATCAGTAAACAGGATTTTACCCCATTCCTCAGTTCCCCAATTTTGGTGTTCGCGGGCGAAAAGAAGGCGCTGTCTACGATGTTCTCTAGTCAGCAATGGGCCATTGGCAGGTATTCTTGACTTTAAGCCAACTTCATTTAGCCTGCTTCTCACAGTTCGTACACTAACATCTACACCACGTACATGTTGTAAAGCATTCCCTCACTAACTAAAGTGGAGTCCCTGTTTCGTAGTATTCTTAGGGCTAAAAATTGGTCGTCCTGCTGAGTTGTACATCTTTTTCTTCCTGATGTACATCTTTTTCTTCTGCTGTATTCTCCAGTTTCTCGAAACCATTCCACGGCTACATACTACATCTCGAAACACCTAGAACTTGTGCCGCATAGTATTGTGACAGCCATTCCTGTATTAAAGTTATGGCTCTGGTGGCGCCAGTTGCACTTAAGACCATTATTACTTTTTATTGTTTATCGTTGCTTTGTTATAATTCAGACCAAATCGCAACAATTAACACTAGCGACACTTGTCAAAAAAAAAACAAACGATGATGCTAAAGCAACTTTGCAAAAACCCATTGGCAATTGCATTGAAAATTACCATGACACATAGTCATTATTTTAATTAATCTCATATCTTCCCTATTAATAGAGATATTGACATGAATAAAAAAATGAATTGTTAAGAAGAGACTACGCTAAAGTTCTGTACAAAGTTTTTTTCTTTTTATTGCTTGCGCTTACCACAGAGTGTTGCAAACTTTATGCAAAAATCCAATGTAATTGGTACACCTTGTAAATGGTCAAAATTTAAAATTGAGCTGAAATTCAGTAGCACATACCTTGTTCGAGGTGCTGGTCTTACCTTACTTTCAATTTTCAAGACATTTTCAAGTAAAATATCGTAAAGCACAAACACAACATATTACTCCAATCATAGTGGGTGCGGTACATAAAAAAACTTGGAATTTTGTGGTACAAATTTCTACTTTTGCATGATTGCTCGAGAGACCTAACTAATTAATTAATTTTTAATTTGTTAATTTCCTAGAAGGCGTTTTCTCAGAACTACTCCAAAGTTTGCGAAAAATATTTTTTTACACAAAAAAATTATCTTGGAATCGTTTTCGGATAAGTTTGACAAACCAAGTTCGAATATTATATCGAAAAATAGTTTGATAGTAATTCTGAACAGCTTTTGAAAATTTTCTGAAATTATTTTCCACCTACGAAAACTGCTCGAAGTACGAAAACTGCACTCTGATCGTCTAAGGTGTCATTTCCTAGTAAAGCGAAGTCGCTGATAGGAAAATGCAGTCAAAGTTTTACTGTTTATTTATAGCGAATCTAATAAATGGTAATAATAAGATAACATGTTTTCAGGCGATTACTCCTTGCATGCATGCATTACACTAGTTCTGCGGCACAGACATCTCATTATGTCGCATTGTGCTTTGCACCCACATTCGGCATCAAGTTCTCTACATGCTTCCCAAATCAATGATAGATCAGATCAGTCAGGCGTCCATCAGTGTTCTTTCAACTACACTTCTCAGTGAGAAGAAGAAGGCTGGATTGAGTCAAAGCTAGAGCCTACTCGTCCCCATATTTGCCCTCTCTGTAGGACTGAGGTAAGTGGGTGGACAAAGGTGCTCTTAGCCAAATAAGAAGTTGGTTAATGTACTCGGGTAACCAATAATGAACTTCACCCAAAATCTTAAAAGCTTCAGTTGTTTGAGGAAGAGCCTGGAAAGTCGCATCTCGAACAGGCCAGATGATTATTCCATCTGCCTTCTCCATTCCTCCACATGGGACTTTTCTCAAAGAGGCATCAGGGGTGTTGAATCGAATTATCGGTCCTTTGTTTTTGCATTGTTCTTTGCGGGCATCTCAATCATTTTACCAAGCTGCGACACTTTTTTAGTCTATTCAGGGAGAACGCGCAAGTATTTTTAATTGGATGGTGTATAATTTACACCAAGTCCATCGACTTGATGTAAATTATATCAATCTCTCATATATGATATTCCTCAAAGGCACCAAGGGACTCTATACGTCCAAGGAAGACAGTACGGTCTTAAAGTTACGATGCGGCTATATAGGCCCAGCAGATGTGAACACTCCATTTCGAAAGGGTTCTAAAATTCTTATAAAATATCTTTCGTAGTAAGGCGCTACTTATTTTTTTTAATTCAAACACATCATGCTTTTCCGTATGAGTATCTTCTGTGTCGTGATTTCTTTCTTTTTTCCTAAACTGCATACGACTGACGAAGGGTTACTAGATGATTAACTAGTAAGCTTTACGGCTCCTCCTCGGAGAACAACAGCAGATCGCAACACAGACATGGAAACATGCCATTATGATCCCTATTCATAAACCAAAGAAAAACCTCACCAACCCAGACTCCTATAGACCTATATCTCTTCTACCTACTCTTTCCAATGTGATGGAAAGAGTCATCCTGGGAAGACTAGAAAAACTGGACATGAAAAACAAAATCACCCCTAGCTACCTGTATGGTTTCAGAAATGGAGCCAACACGGTGATGATAGTCGGAGAAATAACACGCAACTTCAACAAAGCTAAGAATACTACGCTCCTCCTGCTGGACATGGCAAAAGCATTTGACACGGTCTGGCAGGAGGGGCTGGTCAAACTGACCAAGCTACATTTTCCACCCCATATCATCGCATTAACCAAATCCTACCTATCCAACAGATCCATCCTTTCAAGTACAAATCCGCGACACCCTATCCCGAACCTACCCCCAAAAAAACAGGAGTACCGCAAGAGACCGTGTTGGCACCCAAGTTGTACACTTACTTTACATCAGATATACCCCAATTCGCGCAAACCAAACTCATGACATACGCGGACGACACGGCGTTGTCATCAACGAGCTTTAGCTCAGAAGTTGCGAACACTCAACTTAAAATTCAAAAACAACTTCTCCCGTATTTTAAGCATTGGAAGCTAAACATAAACCCTTCCAAAAATGAGTTAATTAATTTCACGCACAAATTCACAAACAATAAAATAAAATCAAATATAAACATTGAAAACGTTTAATACAAGAAAGAAAACGAATAATAAAAGAAGCGCCGAGCGCGACATACCTAGGAGTGACGTTAGACAAACGTCTAAATTATGCAAGACAAATTGAGCAAATTTCCATAAAGTCCGCAGCAGCAATGAAAACATTATACCCTCCACTGTCACGCACAAGCGCGATGACAGCAGATAACAAAATAATGTTACGGTTGGGTGTAGCATACCGAACACCAAATATGTTACCCTACAACGTATCCAGAACAAATTCTTGAGATTGTGTACCGGTTCTGGCAGGTACATTCATATCCAAGTACTGCATAACATTGCAAAAGTTAAGTATATACAAGAATATATAAAAGAAACTGCACAAAGATTTTACATCTGGACCGAACGCAGTTCCACCCTTGCTAAAGACCTAACAGACATCAGACACAACCCGAACACACATCTAAAACACAAACTTCCCTAGCAAACACTTCCTATTTTTTATACTCCCCCCCCCTACCTAACTCCAACCCCCCCCCAAACTAGACACAAACAAGACATGACTGATATAAAACATAACACCTAAAGGTCGTAAGATCCCCAAACCCCCTAAAACAGAGAATAAAAACGAAAGCGGGTTTTTTTCCTTCAAATTTTTCCCGCATATGCCGCAAACTTATCTAATAATAACTTATCTAACTATCCCAATAAATAACAAAACAGATGCTTAGACCGTCAAGGATATTGCTCTCACGACCCCCCTAGGAGCAAGAAGCGGCGAGGGGGTAGCTAGCCGACAGGTACCACCATATCAAGTTGCAGGAAACCAGAAGTAAACAGCAGTACGGCCGAACACCTGGCTGAAAGCAAGCGACAAAGATTAAGTAAATTAATACATTTGTAGCGATGTCAATTTGCCATGCTAGGGCACTTTCTGTAACCGTGTTCATTGCAAACTCAACTCAAAACATTTTATTTTTGTTTTGAGTTGAGTTTCGGCTCCTCCTACAACCTCCTACAATGCTAACTTCTATACCTACACGAGACCATAACCATCACACCACACCTTTCGAACCAATTCGACCAACAATCGACTTCAGTTTCAGCCATTTAGAACCGCTTGGATTATATATGAGCACATCGCAGCAGGGGAAAGGAGACTAAGACTGAGTTAATAATTTTATACATTTTTTTGGTGTAATTTATATTATATGTCAATAATAATATTGCATTTTTATATTTAATTGGAACAAAATTGACAAAATAATATGTATTTCTTGGTTGGCAACAATGGCAACCTATCAACATTTATTGAATGTATTGAGTAGTATATTAATAAAGGTCATCTTATTGTCTAGAATTGTACCATTGATCACTCAATATTTTTTCAGCGTACTCTTTAAATGTCAATATTAAATTTGTGTTGTCTTTACTCTATCTCGATAGCTTGAAATTAACATAATATCTTTTAAATAGGTTTTACTCCACATGCAATCCTGCTTTCGATGATAGATAACTTTCCATTCTTTCATGCAAATTAATCAATGAAAATTGACAAATGTCTAGGTTCTCGTTTATATAATCACATAATGTACAGAATGCTGCATCGCTTTGCTGATCAGAGGGCTTTCCGGACTGGTAATGTTTTTGATGTTTCAAAAAAATTGTCATTACATACTTTATGATAACGCCCTTCAACAGCTACTAAGTCAAAACACGAATTTATTCTAGTAAATACATGTAGCGCATATTCTTTGTGCTGGGCGCCACATTGACCTTCTATATTGTCTTCAATTTGTAATATTACCACTCTAAATACCCTGTTACTTTTTTGTGAGCAGATTTATGACACTCTTGAGTACAAAACAAGCACTGTGTTTTAAAATTAAACTGTTCAAGTATGGTAGACGATCGCAAATATGTGCTATATTGCAACTTACAGTCAATATTACTATTTTGACTTTCCTCACTCTCCACCTCCTTTTTCATTACATAAGTCTTGCGGCACTTTTCATATATTCTCGCCATCATAATATTCTCAATTTTCTTCCATAATTCATCGCCAAGATATTTGCTTTTCTCATTCAATGTTTTTTAACTTGAGAAACAATTACTGCGTCGGCGGTAGACAAATCACACAGACAAACGCCATTCTGGTTACTTAACTTAAAAACGAACAAGCGCACAATTACCTGCTCATTAAAACAAGTATTGAATATGAATAGATGGTCTTTAATTATCGAAGATGTAACACGTGACTGAAGTTGGAATGGCAACATTTTGGTCTGTCGCATACGACGAAGGATTAATGTAGATTCGGCGGGGGGAAAACTCATAATTTTCTCCGTTGCACGAGAAAAATTATGGGAAATGTGAGTCGAATGGTGCAGATCTGAGTATCAGAGTTTAATACTGCCGTCAGAAGTTAAAAGGCGGCAAGTGACAAAACCATAGTTTTGAGAAAAACGGCAAAAACTTTACGATGTTATCCTTCACTAATAAAGATATAAACGTTATTTTTTTTTGTCCAGTATTAATTGAAAATACTGAATTTAATTATTTATATGTACTTTAAGACAATAATTTAAGTTTTGTTTAAAAAAATGTTGGTTAATTCTTTCTTGTTTCGTCTTTTGTAATTATGCGAGTAAGAAGTTGAAGTTAAAAGGCGGCAAACGACAAAAAAAAAATTTCAAATGCAATAACTTTTAACTGCAATATTTAGAAACAAGCGAAAGACTTTTTAACTCATAGAAGGTAAGTTTAAATTTTAAGTAACATCGTATTATTAAATACAGGTTGTTTTTTAAAATAATAGTTATCTTGAAATTTTTAAGTAGTTTTATGCTCACAGTTATTTCCTAAAAGCAATAATTATTGGTTCAACCAGTTTATGTTCTCATGCATGTTTTGTTTACCTGCGGCTCTTTCATGGCTAGAGGAAGGGTTTTTTTGTTGTTTTACTTACGGATATGGCAAATTAAGATGTGCCACCCTAAAAATTTTCGGATGTGGCGCTTGTTTGGTGTCTGTTTTTTCTATTTTAAGTAGGAGAAGACGTCGCGAAGGCTGTCTTCTCAACCGAAAAAAGTTTTTGCACTCCTGACCTATTATTAATTAATTGTAACTATCCAAATTAAAAAATAAGTGCAAGATTTTCTTTTTTTTTTTTGATATATTTATATTTTTCTCTGATCCTAAAGTACGCTGATATAATAAAACCTTTTTCTGCAATAAATACAAGTTATTTATTTTCATATATATAAATAAATATAAATTCTATCCTATTCTATAAAATCCTATCGTATAAATTCTATCCTATAAATGCAAAAAATTACATACATTTTGTACTACACACTTACAATGAAATTTTAACAAAAACAAAAAACTAAAAATGATGACTAGGTAACTAAATTAACCTAACTTCTCTAGTAGTAGTAAGTAACTAAATTAACCTAGTCTAATTCTTAGTCGAATGATTTATTTAAATCATTGACGGTCGACGTTTTTAGCTGTTCCCAGAATAGTTTCCGCTCATTAAAGGACATAAGTTTTTAATAATGGCTTGTTTTTTTAATTCTGGTATTCTTCTAGCCTCTGTATGAGAAGTTGGCAAAGTTATGCCATTTTTAAGAACATTCGCTTTTAAAAAATCCAGCTCAATAAAATTTTCCGACTCTAAGTCAGTCCAGCAGTAGCGGCTCGTGACTAAAGCATCAGGTAGGGCGGTAGGGCAGACAAATTTTAATCTTGATATTAAATTTGGTACGCGAAGCATTAATGGCGCCTTGAAAATTTTTCAAATTTTCAAGGTCACGCGTTTTCCTGGTACTTCAGAATTTCAATGGAAAATCCATTTACAAAAAAATAGAGTTTCACAAACATGATTTTTGGAAAAAGTATCAAACTTTTTTGAAATAATATTTATTCATGAATTACTGATAAATAAATTGAAATAAACAAAAATATTTTATTAGATTGTTAAATATTTTTTATAAACCAATAGGTATTTCGTTTGTCGAATTTACGATCGATGATTCAGCGAATTTAAATTTTCCTTGCCGTATTTGGATTTTTTTATTTTAACTCTAGTTTGTCAATTTACTTTTGGAATTTTAAAACAATAAACTTTTTCTTGAATTTTTGATATCAGTAGTTTGTGTGTTTGGAAAAAAGAACAGCTCGTAGGTATATCAGAACGTGCCAAAAATAAACAGTTCAGCAAGAACCAACGGGAAGGTTAGAGTTCAGAAAAAAATCACTTCGGATACAACTACATTAATGCTTTCAATTAAATAATTTTTAATGGTTTTCGACAGACCACTAAAAACAGTAGATTCATCCAAAAATTCTTTGAATTTATTATCATATTTGGAAAGTAGACTTGCAAGCTGGCGAAAACTACTTTGATTGATAGAATCCGATGTTTCATTACGACCTCTAAATCCTTAATCATATGACTTTGTAACACCAATCACTAATTAGGCCGCGAAGCTGAAGGGCGCGAATTAGCTGAAGGGCGCGAATCGTGGACGTTAAATCACTCAAACCGCGCCGATGGGCAAGCCCGTATATAATATACAAAATAATGCACGAAACAGGTGCGCCTGCACTGAATTCCGTTTTGAATTAGTCTGTTTTAATTAAAAATCAAAAAATATATTTCCCACTACTTGAATGATGGGGTATCGTTACTTATTAGTTTTATTACTTGTTAGATTTTAGATTAGAGATTAGCTATTACTAGATACATAATTATATAAAAATCATAGCTGAAAAGCTAAAGAATGGAGGGCGATATTATTTTCGTATATCGATATGCAAAATAATTAGTTTCCTACACCCCTAACATATAGGTAGGTTATAATAAATACTTCGATTAATTGGTTTTGAATAAATATTAAATACCGTGGTTCTAATACTAGATCAAATTTTAAAATCCCGTACAAGTTAGTGGTAATTATAATAATAAAGTTTTTATTATTATAATTACGTATCACTTCAATTGTACTGATTTAAAATTTCATCTAGAACCGAGGTATTTAATATTTATTATTAAGTTTTAAGACAAAAATTATTAGTTCAGCAAATAGTTACTTTGCCACTTCAGAAAAGTGACGGTCGACCGGCGCAGGTATTTTAACTTCCAAATACATTTACGTCGGCGTAGGAATATGACCGTTAAAAAAGCGCGAAAGTCACTAACCGCTTTTTTACTACAAGTTTCGTTAAGTATTTCGTGGTCTTATTTAACATACATGGTGGTATTAAACAATGCCGCTTTTTAACTTCAAGTTTTATGACGTAAAAACTGCAGTTTTTTATGTAAAAAAGTGCTGAAGCGACTTGCCGCCTTTTAACTTCAAGACTTATTACGTATTTGTTATAAATCTTTTAGTAATAAGTAGATATGTGTATAATGCCGCCTTCTTTCTACTACAAAATATGCATTATTAGGCATAGATTTAAAAAAAATAAATGGTATATTTGCAAAGATGCCGCCTTGTAACTTAAATATTTATACTTGCCGCCTTTTTACTTCCAAAATGGTGATGTTAAATTTTTAGATTTTCTTTAAGAGTAGGGTCACTTTAGTCTAAAAATGCAAAAATCTCAAAATTGAAAAAAATTCACATACCGCGTTTTAATTACCGACGGCAGAATAAGTGTCGAGAAATAAGTAGTTATCGTGGAAGACTCACCATAGGACTGAGATATTGTCGTGTGATATTTGTTTAGCCTAAACTGGGAATAGCTATTTATGTAACCAGTTGGGAAAAGTCAAATTTTCTGACATTTTATATTTTATGAGAAGAAAACTATGAATTTTATATGATTAAAAACAATCTAGCAGGTTCTAACGGTGTGACAGCTCGCCACTTTCATAGCTTATCAGGTTTAAATAACCTACTATGTAATGAACTTTACATAACCAGTTGCGTAATATTTTACTGTTGGTAACTGGTTGTGAAAAGTAAGACGTTTCCTAACGTCAAAGTGTTTTCAAAAGTTTACAAAGGGTTTTAGTTCTCACTTTACATGTCAAAATTAGAAAAAGATATTTAGATGTTAGCTGAGCCCGGTGTATAGGTATGCGCTATAAGTAGTAGAGAAAACGTAGGATTTGTATTATTCACAGTGAGTTGGGTAATTTTTGTTTTGTCACGCAATAGAGTGATATTTGCCGTATAGAAGTATCATAGAAAGTAGGTATATAGGGAGTAGAAAGAGGTTTAAACAGTAAAGTATAACTTAAATTTTGTTAGTAGTTAAGTGGTCCAGTAGCGTAGTGCTAGGATATATTAAATATTCATTGTTTTATTGCGTATTACGAATTTAGTAGTTGTTTTACTTTTGACAATTTTTAATATAAATTTTGGCTTTCTATATAAAGCCTTAACGCAATATAGTAGATTTTTTAATTAATCGTTTTGGTTTTTCTAAAAAACCCGCCACCTAAGAGGTTTGAGGGCTACGCCTAAGGAAATCATCCCTAAAATCCACGTACATAAGCCACGCTTGGATTTGCACGTCCCTTCTTCCATTGTTTGCCACCTTACCAAATAAAGTTAAGGGCCCAGTAGATATTTTGCGATAGTAAATTTGGTATCTACAGTCTGTTGATAACATCGGACAATAATCTTATATTATCTAGTGGCAGTGCACCACTTTATTAAAAACCCACCCCTTAGGCAAGGCAGCGTCGTCGAAGTCTTGTCATAGGACCCGACTTTGGAGTGTCCCCCTTGACCATAAGGATGTGCGCGTTGCAACATATAGTTAATATAATTCATTTAAACTAACAACCTCAGATTGTTTTCTAAGCTAAATTGTTTTCTAAATTCATACTAAATTATTACTTATATCAAATTTGTAAGTTCCTATTTCTAGCTTTAAAAGGGAAATTAAAATACGTATGAAAAAATTAAATTTACTTACCACCAACTACCAAAAATCCAATATCCCATTAATTCATTTGCCAATGAAAAAGGCATAATTATTAATCCAAGGAAGAAATCGGCAACTGCTAAGGATGCTATAAACCAATTTTGAATATTTTTCAGTGCTTTCTCTGTTGTAATTGCAATAATCACCAACATGTTACCAACAATCACAACTATCATCAATAGCGTTACCACGATTGATGCAACTACTATTTGTGGGAGAGTATATCCACTTGGATAATGAGGTAAGGCTAGAGTAGTATTGGTTGAACCATTAACAGTAGAGTTATCGAATATGAGCAGCATTTCGTCCACGGATCCACTAGCTATTCTTGAGATGTTAGCTATGGCCATTGTTAGAATCTGAAATATTGAAAATATTTTTAAATATGTTGGTGTAGCATTAAGTATGTAAGTATGTGTTAAGTATGTGTATATATATATATATATATATATATATATATATATATATATATATATATATATATATATACAGGGTGAGTCAGTTTTTTGTAGACAAACTTTAACAGGGGATAGAACGCACGTTTTTAAAAAGAAAAGTGCCTATAAATATATGGCCGATCTAGCTTCCTAAGGAAGATACAAGGTGTTAAAGTTTCATTTTTTTTTACATTAATGTGTAATATTTTCTGAACGGAATGATATATTCACTAAATATTTTACACATATCTTAACCTGCATAGGATCAACATGTTGTATTGTTCCTGTCAAAAATACTATAGTGGATGTTACTTTTTTCGGGTACTTCGGATATTCTGCATAATGGAACTTTTTTTTCGTACGCCACTGACTTATCTGATACATATTTCTAAAATAACAGCCCCTTAGTAACAATTTTGATCTCTTGTAATTTTGATCTCTTGTAACTCTAACTACGACCGTTTTAGAGATATTGGCCGTTATTTCTCTTGACACTGTAATGTCGTTATTATATTTTTTTTTCTCGAATTTTCTTTATGACTTATAAACGAACGCTTAGATTTTTTCATGTTTGGGGGATAATGCCTATTAATTAAGGCGCATAAAACAAGCGATAAGAATGTTCAAAAACTTGCACAGTGGCGGGGTGGAAGGGGTGCTCCACCCCTTTCGTAAACAGAACATCTACGCCAAAGACTATTTAAAAAAAACTGTTATTTTCATTATCTACATACAGTAACAAAATAATGTCCCTTCTTCTGTTTCGAAATTCCTGTGCGGTTCCTAGTTATTTTGATTTTTAGTGTTTGATGTGGTACTAAATTAAGTAATTTATTTATTAGCAATAATAATTATCGGCTAAATATTTAATTCTTTCAACGAAACCTACCTAAATATGGTTTGTTAAGGATTCTAAAAAGCCGAAATCTCTTATTCTTTATCTTTTTCCAATGTAGTCAAAATAAATATTTGTTATATCAAGCCTTACTCAAATACAATACTTTTATATGTTGAAATCTGTTAAATTACAAATGTACTTACAATACAATAGATTATTGTGCAGTTGCCAAAAGTCTTAAAAATTTCCTTTAAGTTTTATTAAACTTGTGCATGTACCAATTTCTGTTTCAATTTTTGTTGTTGTTTGCTAAATAATTTCCATTTAAAACTAGCGTATTTGTAACTGTA
>CAXKVY010000486.1:0-38286 GCA_964058915.1 Tetropium fuscum | reverse complement strand
GTATAAACAATTGATAAACAGTTTTACCATGGAATTAAAACCAGCACTATCTTTAACAAAACGACGTATTTATGGAATGTAAATGTAGAAAACAAAATATAATCACTCTTAACTAAAGACAAACAGAAGACCTTCGTCGATTATGTTAGCTGAAGTTTCATTTTCAGGAAGCTCGACCCAGAACTGCTTCCTACTTGCAGGCATTTTAGGCACAAGATCAGTAACAAATTATGCTTTTTTACTTACAGATATATCGGTCATCGTATCAGGCATATTTAATTTTGTTTTTCTCTTTAAAGTATTTTTTGTAGTTAAAGAGTCGCTTTCTGGGGATATTTGGTATGTGAAATCTGTTGAACCACGTACAAATTTTACACAATATCCTTAAAAACCTTGGCTTATTATAACCATGAAACCTATACTATAACCTTGGAACCTTGGCTTACTACCACAAAATACCCATTTGTGTTACCGTTGAAAAATTCAAAAAACCTAAAAGAATTACTCGTATGTATATATTTATATATTTTTTGCCATGGTCATTTATAATTTCAGTTGTCATCAATGCAGTCTAAGACGACGGTGACGTATACTATTTTGGCGTGGTAGACTTTACTGAATATACTGTTTTGCCATAGCAGCAAATAAACTTCAACCGCTCATATACTGTTTTACCAGTGATTTATTTAGGAAACCAAATAGCATAGAAACAATCTGAAAAATGCATGAGAAAAAGCGAGAAAAATTACATAGTATCGGCGGGAAATTCAAAAATCAAATTTTTCCACTTAATTTTCAATTATTTTGTCTTAGCAGGCAAGAAGTAAAGTCGCTTAGTTTTCCAGACAAAAGAATCTTGCGTAGAACCAAACCGGACATGGTGCGATTCATTAATTAGGTGATTGTGTACACGAAACCACGATTTACGACATATTTTGGTGATCATGACTTTTTTATTGCGAAAAAACTAGAAAAAAATATTTTTTTGTGAAACGTGTTTTTTAACGCCTTCACTGTCATATCTCTAAACAAAATTGTGCTATCGAGCTGATTTTTTAATTAAAGTATTAATTTAAATTTTTTTAATTAAAGTAGACACAATAGCGCTTCTAAACATGTACAACTCGATTATACCATATGTTTTTTAATGCGTTTAAAAAATAACAAACTTAGTCTTGTTATTTTCGTTAATGTATTTTTGAGTAATCGAGAAAAAAATTTATTTATGGAAATTTGTCTATACATGCTGCGAAGCAAATGATGACAATAAGTGAAAAAAGTTTTTAAAATCATAATTTTTCATGTGCGAATGATAGTATGTCGTCAAAAAGCACATTTTGTAAATAGTAGTGTCACATCCTATCAGATAATGTACTGCAAGAAGACCTGAGGAAATGTTTTTCCCAAATATTTTATAACTCTATCAATTGATATAAAACGCGTGTTGGTACTACGACCAAGTTGCACATATAACGTAATTGTATTTAAATCGGGCATAGTGGCATAGAAGTGAATTGTCAAAAGTAATACATCGGTATCCACTGATTTAAACAATCATTTTTTACTGAATTTATATTCGTATAATGCCTCATCTTGATTACTATATAAATCATGTAACATTTGTATTAAAGATTGTTTACTCATTAATACAACTTTTTCGAGGTCCTCAAAATCACCTGCAATGATAACACTTCGTTCTCCTTTATAAATTCAGAACAGTTTTGAATAATGTATTCTCTCACAAACTGCAGTAAAGACTTTATTTTTCCCCGATTTTAGGAAACCTCTATACTTAACAGTGAATTCAGCTATGTTACTTGTTACTACTTGTCGTCATTACGTACTGTCTTTTTAATTATAATACACTCCATATTACAGAACTCACAAGTTATAATAACAACTATGAACGATGAAGTTGCTGTTCGTGACTTTTGGCGAATTCGCTGATGGTCTGGTTAACGGTGTCCATTCCTATGTCCCTATGGAGGTCACTATTTCTGCAATACCAGGGGGCATTCATTCTCCTTTTTTTGACATGAGCTCTCCAGCGTAGCTTAGCGTCCAGTGTTATACCCAAATATTTTGCTGTATCAGCATATGGTACTTGGATATTGTTTATGCTAACATGGATATGTCGGTCTCTTTTGTTTGTGAAATTAACATGGGCAGATTTACTCTCATTTAGTTTGATTCTCCATTGCTTAGTCCAGGTGCTGATTTTGTTAACTGATATTTGCAGATTTATTGCCGCTTCTTGGTGATCTTTGCCTACAGCCTTTATAGCAGTGTCATCAGCAAAGGTGGCTATCGTGTCATACTCTAATTCAGGAATATCACTGGTGTATGGTAGATAAAGGACTGGCTCTAATACACTCCCTTGTGGTAGTCCTGCCTTGATTTCTTTAAGTTCAGAATAAGCGTCTTACTGCTTAATTCTAAAAGTTCTATCTGAAATATAAGACTCCATTAATTGTGAGAACTGATTAGGCAGGAGCTTAATTTACAGTGAAGTCCCTCGTGCCATCCTTTATCAAAAGCCTGTGCTACATCAAGAAAGACGGAAGAACAAACTTTTTTTTCCTCCAGCGTCTTTTCAATTACATCTGTGATCCTATGGACCTGATCTATAGTTGAATGACTCTCTCTGAATCCAAACTGATGGTCTGGGATTTCTGGTCTGGTCTGGAACAGTTTTGATATTACAGGTAGGACGAAGCTTCATTTGGTGGTTTTCCGGGTTTCAGGATCATTATCATTTCTGCTACTTTCCATGTCTTCGGTACATATTATAATCTAAAAGATGCATTAATAAGATAGGTAAGTTTTACAATGGCTTTACGTGGGAGATGTTTTAGAATTTCCCCCGTACTTAGGTCAAATCGTGGGTCTTTTTTAGGGTTAATGTTTTCTTTAATTTCTTTTGCTATTTCTTTCGGGGTAGCAAGTCTGATTGCACCTTCTTCCAGGGTAAGATTCTCCCAGTCGAGAGTGTTTTCTCCCTCGTTCGGCTGCAAAGTCTCTTCAAGATATTCAGCGTACCTGTTGGCTTTTTGTATATTACTTTTTGCTCACATACCATCTGTATTTTTAATTGGTGGATTCTGCTGTATTGGTCTCTTTAGCCTCTTGGTAGCTTTCCATTGTGAATAGTCAGTTGACAGTTCACTTAGGTAGTCAGTAATAGACTTATCTTTGATTTTTTTAATCTCTCTTTTGAGTTGTTGTGTGGCATTATTTAATATAGCTTTATCGGCTGGTGATCTAGTTTGATGCCAGATTCTTCTGAGCCTTCTTTTCCCAAAAATAAGAGCTCTGATTTCTTTGGGATAGTTGTTACCTTTAATTCTTGGAATAATATCTGGAGTATTATCCCATGTAGCTTGTTGGATAACATTAATTAATGATTCTGCTTCCTCATCTAGTTGTTCTTCATTTCTTAGAGGCACTGACAAATTGATGCTTTCTTCAAGTTTTAATCTGAAGCTTTTCCAATCTGTTAGTTTATTTACTAATCTATGGGCTAATTCACTTTGTATAATGCTGTCGCTGAGCGTAAGTAATATGGGAGAATGGTCAGAGTTCAAATCCCAAGCTTCTTCAAGATGTGTATCGTTTACTGATACATTTCGAGTTATGAAAAAAATCAACTAGATCTGGGATTTTGTTGGGATCTGTAGGCCGATATGTTGGCTTGCCAGTTGATAATGTTTCACACGTTAGTTGATTGGCTGCTTGTAGAAGTTCTTTTTCTTTTGTATCTGGTTAACCTAGATCCCCATTGGACATGTTTGGCATTGTAATCGCCACCTATGATGAATCTATGTTCGTGACTATTTAGAAAGTCTACATATTGTTCTTTTTTGAGAGCATGTCTAGGCGGACAATAAACTGCAGAGACAATTATCTAAGTTTTGGTTTTTACCTTTACAGATGCAGCTTAAAACTGTTCTGTTTTATACCCCGTTTCTTGATGATGCTTAAATGAATCCTTAATTACGATGGCAGTACCACCTTTGGCTGCATTTGCTGGGTATATAGTGTGATATGTTCTATGTCCCTTAAATTTAATGAATGATTCAGTAGTAAAATGAGTCTCCGAAATAAGGCATATGTCTCTATATCTAAGACTGCTTACAGTTCTTGTTGGTGTCGTAAGAGTCCATTGGCATTCCATTCCATAGTTCAAAGGCTACTTAACATTACGAGTTTTTGGAATAGCTCCTAGCGCTATGTTCAAGTCTGCTGATACGTTCATCCATTTGTGTTAGTTTTTCCATAATTTGTTGAAGAGAGTTTCGTATGAGAACATTTTGGTCATTTTGTTTAGTTTCATTTGTATTAATACTCAATTCAGGCTTACCAGTAACTTCTTGACTGTACGCTTTTTGTCCTGCACTTATATACTTTGGAACTTGGTTATGCCTCTGTGGCTGCTTAGGAGGTACTGGTTTCTTAGTGCGCCTATCTTTGAATTTTTGTGCTTCTTTTGCAACCACGCATCCTCTGTAGTTAGCTGGATGCCCTTCACCACAATGAACACATTTTGGTTTTGCATTCTTTGGTTTTTCACACTCCATTGTTAGGTGCTTGCCAGTACATCTGACGCAGCGTGGTTCCATGGCATAGTATTTTTGCGTGTGTCCATATGCTTGACATTTTTTGCACTGTGGCACAAGCCTGGATTTTCTTAATGACAGAATTTCAACTCTGACCCCCTAGTATATCAGTTATTCCGTAAATTTTGTCAATACTCTTGTCGTGTCTGAATGAGAGCATGAACATGTTAAGTGGTTCTTTTGTTTTATATTTTAATTTAAATGCAATAAACAATATTCAGTAATGATAATGACACTGTTGCAAGCACCTAATTCTATACTCGAATTTAAAAAAAATGAGGCTGATAGCTTACGTAGATCTCGAGATATGACGATGTAAACGTAAAAAACATGGTTTTTAAAAATCTGACATTTTTTACATTTTTTCGATGTAAAAAAGTCCTGTACCACAAAAAAATGTCGTAAACACCAATTTTAACTTCAAAATAACGTACTTCAAATAACACATAACTTGTCGCTTGGTTCTACGTAAAATAAACCTCATAATCGTTCCTCGATTTCGCTGTTCTATAAGGTCTACCAAGGAGGACCAGTTGAGTTCCCAAGAATATTAATAGATTGTTACCTCACAGGAATTTTGTCACAAGGTCGATGATTGATATTATTTTCATATAAATTGTGAGAAACCTGGAAACGGTCAATCAAATTGCCGTAAATAGTCACATATCCGTATGACTATAAGGATTGCTTATATGCGACAGGTATATTATCCATACTTGGCGCAGTGTTTAGAGATAATCAGCAAAAATTATATTATTTTTTTATGGCCAGCAGTTGACCATTGTCGGTCCCTACAACAGTTGTTCGAGCATCACCAGACAATCCCTAACCGTTGCCGAGTTGTGACTCTTTAAAATTGGTATAGCTTTCCTCCATTTTGAATGTTTTCCCTTCAACCCTTTCGTTTGACATTCATATCGTGGGGGTGCAAAAAAAAACACTGTCCACCATCTTTGGGAGTTCGCCATATTGGATTTAGAGTAACATAATTTTATTCTCGTATTCTTCTCAGCAAACCCTTTCATACTCATATCATGGCAGTGCATAAAAAATAATTATCCCGCCTTCTTGGGCGGTCCGCCATATTGGATCTGGAATGACACTCACCACCATACGTTTATAGGTTAGAATGTTTATAGTTTACAACATTCTTATACTCAACGTACAGTGTCTAAAATTGCTACTTATTTGCTCCATTTTTTTTGCCTTTACAGGCAGTTGCATATTCCGTTTTTATTTGCTGCAGTTCCAATGTCTTGGAATTTTTTAACCAATTCATATTTTCATGTCGTTGAGTGAATAGTTGTATATAGCAATGTTGTTTTTTAAATACAGTAGAACAGCTACAAAAACGTAACTACAATAACGTAATGTCTGTTTTATATTAAGAACTAAAAAGTGTGTTTCATAAATTAAACGGATCAAGTGAGAAACCGAAAGTGAAATGTTGATTAATTTCTTCGATTACTTTAAATGTTTTCTTATCATCGGTGAAGAGAAAAAAAGCAATTATACAGTGACGTAGTAAATGTTGGGAACTTATAAATATCAAACAAGTTCAGTTTGGAACGGAAAATACAGTTTTTCGAAATCGGTACATATATTATATTATATATTAGTCGCCGATATCTCATGACGTATTAGGTTTAGACAGGGGACACTAGAAACAAAAAATATCCAGAAAGGTTTGTAGAATAAAAATTTAAGGTTCAATACAGGGCGTTCCATTAAATATATCGAAGTAATTTGAGCCTGAAAATCACTTTTCGTAGAATTTCCGATTCAGCCGGAAATGACATTTTTATGATTTATCAAATATTGCTCATTAAAAAACTTAAATAACGGTAACAGATTTGTTCCTACATTCATTTATTTATGTGAAAATGAAATAATTTATGATTTATCAATCATAAATTATTTCATTTTCACCAATTTTCAACAATTTCCACCGCCATTTTCTCGAAAACTGTCAAAAATAGATATAGAGTATGCTACATGTTTTAGACCTAAAATTTTCTGGGCAATCTAAATCTCGAATAATATACAGGGAGTTCCATTAAAAATAACAAAGTTTATACTGCTTCCGGTTAAACCGGAAATAAAAATCAGATATTGAGGTGATCAAACTGTGCACCGTAGTTAAACATATAACTACAAAATTTTAAATCGATATATTATTTTACAAGGAAGTTATAGGCTGGCTAGTAAGACCGCAGACATATATATATATATATATATATATATATATATATATATATATATATATATATATATATATATATATATATATATATATATATATATATATATATATATATATATATATATATATATATATATATATATATATATATATATATATATATATATATATATATATATATATATTGCACAAAATTCGATCCATCTAAAATTTACCAAAAATTCATTTGAAAATATTTTCCTAACTATAGGTTCGATTTACATGATTTTTTTTTGAAATTGTAGGTTTGTTCGTGCGGAATGCATATGTGCTACTGAATCGGCTCAATTTTAAATCTTAACCATATACAAGGTGTACCAATTACATTGGATTTTTGCATAAAGTTTGCAACACTCTGTTTTATTGTGGTGCACGCAATAAAAAGTTGAAAATTTTAGTACAGAACTTTAGCGTAGTCTCTTCTTAACAATTCATTTTTTAATTCATGTCAATATCTCTATTAATAGGGAAGATATGATTAATTAAAATAATGACTATGTGTCGTGGTAATTTTCAATGCAGTTGCCAATGGGTTTTTGCAAAGCTGCTTTAGTATATTCGTTTGTTTTTTTTGTGTCGCTAGTGTTTCTAAGTTAATTGTTGCGATATGGTCTGAATTATAACAAAGTAACGGTAAACAATAAAAAGTAATAATGGTCTTAAGTGCAATTGGCGCGCCGCCAGAGCTATAACTTTAATACTATGCGGCACAAGTTCTAGGTGTTTCGAGATGTAGTATTCAAAGAGCCGTGGAACGGTTTCGAGAAACTGTGGAATACACCAGAGGAATATAATCAGGAAGAAAAAGATGTACAACTCAGCAGGACGACCGTTTTTTAGCCCTAAGAATACTACGAAACAGGGACTCTACTTCAGTTAGTGAGCGGAATTCTTTACAACATGTACGTGGTGTAGATATTCGTGTACGAACTGTGAGAACAAGGCTAAATGAAGTTGGCTTAAAGTCAAGAAGACCTGCCAATGGCCCATTGCTGACTGGAGAACATCGTAGAGAGCGCCTTCTTTTCGCCCGTGAACACCAAAATTGGGGAATTGAGTAATGGGGTAAAATCCTGTTTACTGATGAATCGAGATTTTGTATGTTATCTCCAGATGGCCGTCACAGAGTATGGCGAAGAGGTGGCGAAAGGTTTGCAGAGTGTAATATTGTGCCAAGGCTCAGTTCTGGCGGTGGCTCAATTATGGTGTGGGGAGGAATTAGTCTTGAAGCTCGTACAGAGTTAGTGGCGGTAAATGGTGGAGCAATGACTGTTGATAGGTATATTACTGACATTTTGGAACCACATGTTATGCCTTTTGTCCTATTTATTGGAAACAATTCCATGCTAATGCATGATAATGCCCGTCCACATGTGGCAAGAATCGTTTCCGAGTATTTGGATCAGGTTGATGTTAACCGTATGGTGTGGCCTGCAAGAAGCCCAGATCTTAACCCTATCGAACATGTTTGGGACATGGTAGGAAGACGTGTACGAGCCCAAGTTCATGCTCCTGTGAACCTGACGGAGCTTAGTGCAGCTGTCATACAAGCATGGGATGAATGTGACCAAGGTGCCATTCGTCATTTATTTGAGGGGATGCCAAGATGCATGGAAGCTGTAATTCTTGCTCGGGGAGGCAATACAAGATATCAACTGTTTTTTTTTTTAGTTTATTGTTGTTGTTAATTTTAAAACATTGTTACATTCATTATCGAGAAATTTTGTATGTTGGTTCTTTGTTTGTGAAGTGAAAAGTTATTATAAATATAATATAAAAAGTTATTATGTTTATTATAAATTGAAAAACTACGTCATTATTTTAATTAATCATATCTTCCCTATTAATAGAGATATTGACATGAATTAAAAAATTAGTTGTTAAGAAGAGACTAGGCTAAAGTTCTATACCAAAATTTCCATCTTTTTATTACTTGCACTTACCACAGAGTGTTGCAAACTTTATGTAAAAATCCAATGTAATTGGTACACCTTGTATATGGTCAAAATTTAAAATTGAGCCGAAATTCAGTAGCACATTCCGCACGAACAAACCTACAATTTAAAAAAAATCCTGTAAATCGAACCTATAGTTAGGAAAATATTTTCAAATTAATTTTTGGTAGATTTTAGATGTATATATATATATATATATATATATATATATATATATATATATATATATATATATATATATATATATATGTATATATATATATATATATATATATATATATATATATATATATATATATATATATATATATATATATATATATATATATATATTGTAATGGAACTGCTCTTGCTTGTAAACGGTGTAAATCAAAGTTAATAAATGGAATAAAATGTAAAAACTATGACAATATGTTTCACGTTAGTTGTGCGAAATACAGTGCTAATATTAAGTTCTCAGACGATAGAACTTCCGCAATATGTTGCTAAAACGAAAATATGCCTGTGCCTGACACCGGATTATTATTATTATTATTATTATTATGTTGAGAGAAATATGAGCGCTATAACCCCAACCATTCTGAAATTGCTTTATTTTAGTATTAATCATGTAATCTGGTAAATAATCTGGGTTAGAACAAAGCGTATTTTTCCAAAAAAAAATATGTTGAAAATGAAACTTATTTTTCAAATTTCTCAGAAAAATATTTTATTTTCCAAATAACTCTAAAACCTAAAAAGATACGTAAATATATGTCATTTTTTGTACAAACATGTATTTTTTCTTAACAAAAATTTTGGATTTTCTGCGGAGAAATAACGGAGATATAACTGTTAGTAGTTCACATTTTTTCGGATTGCATTTTTTCGGATCATAAAAATGTTTTCATTCCACATGATTTTGGAGTTTCATAGATGAACGTATGTGCGTGCGTGTATCATAAACATACATAAGTGTCAAATTTTTGTTATATTTTCATTTATTTTTTTTAATTTAAGCATAGGGGGTTGTTTTAAGAGTTTAAAGTTTGGCACTCATCGTCGAGACAATGAAAGAAGATTTATTTTACATAATCAAATAAGATATGAATCCATAAAATGCTTAAATCTGCATTTTTTAAAATTTAAAGTTGTAGTTTTCACCCCTTAAAAGAAATGAACACAAGTCAGGCATATGTCACTTTTGAAGTTAAGGGTAAGAAGGGGAGAGCCTAATTCCAAATTTTCATGAAAATTAAAACTCGAAGGTAGCAAACAATTCGAAGGTAAACGCCGGACTTAATAGCTTATCTGCATAATATACAGATAAGATAATAAATATTATTTTAACTATGTATATTAAGTATTAAGCACTAAATACACACAAAATTTAACAATATTCTGCGAAACACCTCATAAGAAAACACAAATCACACGTTACGACGAACTTCTATGTGCAAGTGCGGTTTACAATGTATTAGAAATGTGGGATACAATTTATTCGAATTAAGGTAGACATCAGGTTATGAGCAATTGCTTTCAATAAATAATCTTTATTCAGTAGTGATTGTCTACTATCTGTGCAGATTCTGATTGTCTTGCCCGTTATTTCTCTGCGAGCAATCTCTTGTGCGGTATGGTTTTACCTGCGAGTTCTATTTGTACTACACTAGCATTTTTATGTATAGTCCAGTTGAATCAGAGTCGCAGATTTCTGACCGACGCGGATTCCGACGCGGAATACCATCTGCACATGCCTGTAAAAGGGATATCGTTTTGACAGCCTCAGTCCACAGGCGGCTTCTGGTTTGGCCACAGCTTGCGTTTGGTAGTATGCCAACGGATTTGAGGCGAGTCATGGTAGTCAAGGCCACTTCTTCTAGCTGTAGATCTAGCGGTGGAAGACACAGCATTACCTCCATTGCTCTCGTTGGTGTTGTTCGCATAGATCCGGTTATGCTGAGACACGCAACTCTTTGTACGCTGGCGGCCATTTGAAAGTGCACGATTTTTTTTGATATTGTAATGTGGATCTTTCTATATTTCATTTTGACACTTATTTGAAACTTCAAACAAATGTCAGTAATTAACTCCGTTGCAGTTGCAGATGAGCTAAATGTGAGTAAGAGTTGTATATTCAAACTCAGACAAAAATGGAATGCAGTAGGAAACGTTCGCTACGTCCACGGCGGAGGGCGTCGTAAAATAAGCACTGTGGAGCAAGACAACCTCTTCCTAGACCATGTTAGAACGAATCCCTTTGAAACAGCAGTGATGGCCTGTTTCGAAACGGAGTTTCCTGGATCTGTGAGGTCTGCAAGGCGGCGGGTGAAGGGTTCGGAGTTACTAAATTATGGGGCAGCGAAGAAGGTATTTTTGGAGCGAAGGCATAAAGAACAACGTCTTAATTTTGCGAACCAGTTTGTCGGTAGGCCCGATGACTTTTGGAATAATGTCATATTTTCCGACGAAAAGGTCTTTCAGTCATATCATGATGGTTCCATCCGCGTCTACCGACCTCAGAATTCGAGGTATGAAGAGAGGTATATTAAACCTACCGACCGGAGTGGACGTTTTTCCATCAATGTTTGGGCATGGATAAGTTCCCTAGGTCCCGGTGTTTGCTGGAGGATAGGAGAGCGCCTTACCGGACAGAGTTACATATGCATATTGGGCAATATTATGCTGCCGTCCGTCACTATGTTGTATCCTCAGAATTTTATTTTCCAGCAAGATAATTGCTCAATTCATACATCAAGAATTGTAACTAACTAGATTAATGAACACAACATAAACGTGCTACCTTGGTCCTCAAAGGCGCCCGACCTAAACCCAATTGAAAATGCATGGTCGATGATTGTTAAGAATATTTATAATAGACCTGGTAAAAGACATTTCCGCCCAGCAAATGCCGAAGAATTATGGGGAACAATTGAAAATGCTTGGGACAATATCAACGTAGATTACACGATGACACTTGTTTCATCAATGAGACGTCGATTGCAAGATGTAATAGACTCAAATGGCGCCTGGACGAAATATTAATTTTATACAGACCTACTCGGGTTGGAGTTTTGTAGTTTTAAGTTACTTAATTTTTATAATTTAGTTTATTTTGAACATTTTTGGGACGTTCTTTGTTAATTTGGAATTTTTTTGATAAAATAATAATACACTTTTTAATTTTGATAAGTAATAATTAGACAATTGTGAATGTCATAATGACACATCACATGAACCTCAAATTTCAAAGTCAGTTGTACAAAGATCAAATATAACGAAATCTGATATAAGAGTCGTGCACTTTCAAATGGCCGCCAGAGTACCTGGCACAGCTTGAGTTTTGCTGTTATTTGTTGACTCTTGGGCCACCACACAACAGCTCCATTGGCCAATATTGGTCTTATGATAGCTGTGTAAATCCACAGGATCACCCTGGGTTTCATTCCCCAGGTTTTCCCTACGGTTCTGCGACACTGCTCATATGACATGTAGGCCTTATTTATTCTCCTCTCGAGGTGAATATTCCAGTTTAGTTTAGCATCGAAAGTTACCCCCAAGTATTTTACGTGTGGTGCAAAATTTAATGCTGTGTTTAGGAGAACGGGTGCTCTCATTGGCTCCAGTTTTCTTTTCCTTGTGAAGAGTACCATTTCCGTCTTTCTGGGGTTGACGGATAAGGCATGCTCCTCACACCAATTAGCTTAATACTAACCTTAAACTTAATACCTTAAACTTATTATTTAAGTTTAAGATTATTTTTATCTTCAATGACTAGACTAGGGCTTTATGTAATATCGTTGCGGTGACAAAAACTAATTGCTTTTATCTATCATAGAATGAGTGTTTCTCGCCAAATAAAATACTTAATACAGAAGAAAGCGAACTTAGAAACATTAATATCTTATTTTGTGGTTTTCAGGAGCCTAACCTGTTCAAATCATCGTCGAAGCAGATGATCCAAGAGAATCAAGCCCCGGAGCTGAAATCCATTAAAATACTTACCAACGAACTGTCGCCCCCCAAAGCCAAAAATGGCAAATCCCCCAATGGTAAAAAGAATTACGAGGATATAAAACTGAAAAACGAAATAAACAGTTCCTTGACCGATATCTCCCTTGCACAAGAAGCTAAATCGGAAAAATCCGTCGAGTGTGATCGAATCTGAAACTACCTTCAACGTCGTCTATTTGGCTGTGTTAAATTTAGTTGACAGGACGGAGACCGCCGTGATTCGTGTTGATGTTCACGTAACGCATCTTTGGACAAAAGTTACCGTCATCTATTTATATCAATTATTGCTCACAGTAACGCCTATCAAAAATTGTGGACAGAGGAGATAAATGTTAGAGCGCAAAATAGGTACCGATAGAAATATACTCGTCGGTATAAATTATATTGCGTCTCAAATTATAGTTACAAGTATGGTAGTTACAGACTAAAAGTGTGACAGTGATTAAAATATTGTAGACGTAGCCTATGGTGATAATTTATTGGATAATGGACGTGGCCATAAATATGTGACCCTATTGGAAAAAATAGCAAGAATTTTCATGTCACTGCCAGTCAAACAAATCAGCAGTGCTGCGACATTTATACGTGATATTTTGTACTCTTTTAACTGCTGGACTCCATAAGGAATGACTAGTTTATCTTAAACCATTTATTTTTTGTACATACTACTTATTTACTTTCCCGTTTTAAAATTATTTTCGGAAAAGCACTAGTTCAATAATATTCGAGTCGCCAGGGCTTAAAAAGGGTCTCGGTCAATAGGTCCTGCAAGTCTGGTTTTTTTATATGTTTTTCGAGATGATTAGAAGATAACAATTCCAAATTTCCGTCATCCTCACCCTTGAGCTCGCTTAGGCAGGGGGAAATAACCACCAAAAATCGTAAATTGTAAAAGTTGTGGAGGACAATATTTCCTACAACATTGATCTCGTACCTTTTTCTGTACAACCAACAACGACGGAGCTATGGAGCGCCGAAGAAAGGGTAAAATCGTGAAAGGGTAAAATCTTAAAATTGGTAAAATTTTCCCATCCCACTGCAAAATCGTTGGCATCGGAATATGAGGCCATTTCAATCGTGGGCGTGGATATTGACTTGCTCGTTCTACCCATTGGTACTTCACCTGAGACTACCAACGTTTTAATTTCGCAAACCTTGGAGAGAAAATTCGACAGATGCATTTTACTCTTCATCTTACAAATTCCACTCACCAGAAAACGTTCTCCTCCTCCAGGAGATCCTCCAGGAATTCATGGATCCAGATGCTAGTATCACAGTCAGTGTTCAGAGACAGGAGAACGGCCACATTTGGGTGGCTCTATATGGTGGTGAGCAAGATCAATCAATCACTGCCCTGCACTACTCAAAGTTCTTGAGCAGATCAACAAGGCTCAACCTGGCCAAACTCCCATCTACGTCAAATGCCGCGCATTATCACTCGCTCAGAACTTACCACTAAGTCATGCCGTGGATGGGAAAACCCAAAAACCCATTGGATTGGGGATGGCCCAGGAGTAGCAGAGGCCGGTGCAGACAACGAGGGATGCTCCTTAAAACGGTTTCATGCAAGTGCGTCACAACTGCATGGGACCGTGTGGCTGTAGGAAAATTGGTCTGAATTGCTCCAATTTAGGCAGGCATTGTTATGGGCAATCCTGCGAGAAGAGGCCAGCTTTTCTTCTCGATGATGACGACGAAGACGACATACAGACTCAGGTTGAGGAACTTCCAGAAGAGTCACCACTCCAAACCAATACCAAACGATGAAGATTAAACTGAATTGCCCAACTGAATTTAAGTCTCGAATTTATTATATAGGCGAATTTATTTAATTATTTAATTACTTTTCTTTATGAACACTTACTTTATGCATTTATTATAATAAAAAAATTGACAAAAGAATGATAAAGACTTGGATGGTAAACGGATTGTGAATGGTGGCAATTGAAATTAATTTGAAATCGATAAATAATTGATAAATGAAATCAAACCAATTTGATCAGTTAATCATTATATGTATACACATCTTTTGAAAATACTATTTTGATTTATAGAATATACACTGGCGGACAAAATTAAGGCAACACAAAAAATTTTGCCCAACTTTGGAACACATTATTTTTTGAATCCGTCGCCTAATTTAGATCATCTTTATTTTTAATTGTAGGAAATTTTGTAGTGAATTCGATAAACTTTTTAAATTTGTTGTTTAATCAAAAAATTACATACATACAGGCTGGACCAATGACGATAGTTTTTTCTCAAACATTGAAACACTCTATGGGACATATCAGACACAAACACTGTAAACCATAATTATTGATTATTGCATAGCATAATGCTTTCTTAAAATTTCCTTTTTTCATTCTCTTTGATATCTTCATTTTTAATGAAAATATACAGATTTGAAAATCATCACGTTTGGAAACCTATCAATTAAAAAAGGAATTAAGTAGGCCAGAAAACTAGCACCGGAAATAAAGTTGGATTTTATGCTTTTATTTTAAATTAACGCATTAACATCTAAAATAGCAACTTGAATTTAAAGAAAAAAAAAACAAACAAATTAATGTTACTAACAAAAAACTAATAACGAGTATTTCCGCCCCTACTTCTCACTACAACTTCACATCGTCACTTTATGCTTAAAAATAATCGCCTAATTTCCTCCTGGTCCAAAGCGTTCCACAATTGGATTAGTGCCTCTTGTACTTCTCCAAGGGTCATAGGGGTGGTTGTGTTTTTCTCAACTGCCTACCGAGTACATCCCATATATGCTCAATAGGATTGATATCAGGACTTCGTGCTGGCTAATTTAGTGTCTCAACATCTACTTCCTCGAGATACTCATCGACAATATGAGCAACATGAGGTCTTGCATTGTCTTGCATTAACAAGAAATTGTCACCGATGTATGGTGCGAATGGTACAACCTCTAATGTACCTTTCGCTATTTAGTGCTCCTCCATGTACTGGTAACAATTATGTATGTGCATTTAATGAAATTCCTCCCCACACCATCACGGAACCTCCATTGTAGAGAGTGGTTTGACGTACGTTACATTGTGCGTAACGTTCGTTTGGCCTTCTTATAACTCTTTGTCGACGATCAGAACTGTAGAGGCAAAATCTAGATTCATCAGGAAATAGCACTCTTCTCCAGTCTTCAATATTCCACTTTAAATGCTCCCTAGCAAATTGTAACCTAGCTCTTCTACGCTCTGCATTAAGAGTGGGTCCTAACCTGAGCACTAACTTCAACTTCATGGACGGCACTTAGCTGTGCCTGAAGGTTTGTGCTGGTAACAAATCGTCCTCGCAGAGCGCGAACTCTAATAAATCGATCTTGACTCGCTGTCGTAACACGAGATCTTCCTTGTCCTCGCCGCCTGTCGTAACTCTGTGTTTCTCGAAACCGCTGTACGACTCTTGATATGGTTGGAACACAAACTCCTAGTCTATCAGCATACTCAACCCTTCATTTATTAATGTCACTGCTTTAACACAATCATCGTGATTAAAATTTCTTCTACCTTGTTCTATATTCAAAACATAAATTCTGTATTTCAACGTTTTGACAACTTATTAATTTTCATTGTTTTTACTCTAAACCTACTTTTAATTTTCTACCAAATTTGATAAACTTGAAAACATGATTATTTTAAAATCTCTATATTTTCATTAAAAATGGAGATATTAAAGCGAATAAAAAATGAAAATGTTAAGAAAGCATTAGGCTATGTAATAATCAATTATGGTTTACAGTATTTGTGTCTGATATTTCCCCATAGAGTGTTTCAATGTTTGAGAAAAAAACTATCGTCATTGGTACAGCCTGTATGTATGTAATTTTTTGAATAAACAACAAATTTAAAAATTTCAGCGAATTCACTACAAAATTTGCTACAATTTAAAAAAAAGATGTTCTAAATTAGGAGACAGACGGGTTCCAAAAAATAATGTATTCCAAAGTTGGGAAAAATTTTTGTGTTGCGTTAATTTTGTCCGCCAGTGTATTTGAAAGTCACTATAATTGAAAATATCGAACCTAACAGCATTTTCGGGCTCAACTTGAAATACGGAATTTTCATTGACGCTACAACCAAGTCTTCCATGGCTTTTTGCGCTCCAAAGTGGCGAGAATGTGACAATTTTGCCAGCCACGTTACCCCTTCTGTGCTCCACAGCTCATCTTATCATCACATCTTATCGTCTACAACTTTTACCGGACGCGTTTTGCGCTAAAAAGCACAACAAAGAAGTTAAATCTCAAAAACTGGAAAAAGCGCCGATTTTTTATGGTTATTTCACCCTCCCCAAGCGAGCTCAGGGGTGGGGATGATGGAAACTTGGAATTGTTACCATCTTATCATCTCGAACAACATATAAAAAAACAGACTTGCCGGACCTATTGCCCCTGACGGTAGGAGTATAAATGCAATTTTGATATACATACCCATAAAATAAGTACCTAAGTACGTATGTACTTAGGTACCTCTACCTACCTTATGAAACTTACTTTTAGAGTGTTGACTGTTTTGGGACTAAGAGTAATGTAATGTACATAATTCCTAGGTAATGTACAGTCGCCGCCTCCCAAAAGTGCACGACTTAAGTGCGTTAAGACACTTTCCAATCGCCTTGGCATCGACATAATTAACGACCTCATATCGTAACTATCCACAAGATCTTCCCAAGCATCTTCAACTACTTCCCAAAGCTGATTGTCGTTTTGAGGTCTGATACGTTGTTTATAAATATGTTTAGTTACCTAACCCCGAACGTTTTCGATAGGATTCAAGTCTGGACTTTTTGCGGGCCAATGTAAAAGATTAATATCATTATGACCCATTCAATCTCTTACTATTAGTGCAATTCGTGCTTACTATTCGTGCAATCGCTCAGTGAACTGACTCTTTTTCTGTGAAACTTCTGTATGGTTTTCTGATCAACATTTCCTATAATCATTCGTATTAGACTACGCTGATCTTCTAGAAAAGTGCGCTCTTGATTTGGAACTGACTTCAGTTTACCACATTTCCAGGTATATAATTCGAACATTTACACGCAGCTACGTCAAAAAGTTGTTTACTTTTTGTAAGAAAGTTGTTAGTTTTATTTATGTATGAATGGCTCTTATTATGTCTATTAAAGTTTTTTAATAATTGTCTGTACTCAGCACATAAGCTGACTCACTCTTGTACTGGAAACTGTGGGAATTGACGATTTTTGCCATATTCCAACCACTTTTTCGGTCACTCTTGAAGAAATCTCTTGTGCAGCAGGTTCTTGCATATTAGACTGCTTCATTTCATGTCGCACCCACTCATAGTAACTAATTACGTCTTCGTAAGTAGACAAAGCAATACACTTCACTTCCTCGGGATATTTATCAAAAATACGTAATTTAGTAGTAAGACTTAAGTTTCGGTTAGATGCCATTGTGATTAGAAGACAAGTTAGTAAGAAGCTGATAAAATAAATCGCGAATATTTACGTAAACTAATGGAACAGCGATCTAACATAAAATAGACTTAAATGGATGAAGCGTAGCAAACAACTGATGTAGTGTGTCATATATGACTAATTTATAGAAAATTAAAAACATACGGGTGTTTTTTAAATGTTTTAATTAATTAATATCAACATAAAAATTTTAACAATCAAATATGGAAATATTAACTTCATTCTTATATCTCAGGTCGGGCCGTGCGGTCCTATGAAGCGAAGAGGCGACCGCATCAGGCGGCACTATAAGAGGGGCGGCAAAACGATCGGTTGCGAATACCGATGGAAAACAGAGCTATACTAGAATTAAGACAAACGTGACAGTACCTAAGTAATAGCCGCTGTTTTGTCTTTCGGCCGCTGTATGCTGCGTTACCCCTCCCTGCGCCCACGCCCAGCCACTGTTATTCATGTGTCATGACGTCATGACTGTCATGTGCTTCGGGTTGCACTTGTCGAGACTTGCGTGTATCACTGTGCGCTGTTCTTTTAGCTAATCCAGCAGACAATCCAGTTTTTTAACGCGGTTCTGAACCTAATTAGTTCAGGTAAGAGAAGTAGGTATTATTTATATTTAAATGATTGTGATTGTAGTTATGTGTAGTTATGTATATGTGTAGTTATGTATAGTTGAATATGGAACGCAAGAGGAAAAAGTTGTCAGAAAATCAATATAAACAGAAACGCTTGAAAAAAGAGGAAGAAAAAAGGAAGCTACGCGATGTTATAAAGCATTTTTACCCATTCAGGAGAGCTCATAAATTTTTACTTGCATATCGTATTTCCTAATGTAATTTCCTTCCGTCACTGAATATGAAATCGCTTTAGGGGCGGCATTTCCAAACCTTCCCGATCATACCGATAAAATTCACCGCACGGCCCTGTCTCAGGTTATTATTTTGCCCAACTATGAAAAGTTCTATGTTAGCTTTTCCACTTATTAGAAAGATTATGTCATATTTGACAAGATATAATTTAAAAAATATTAGAAAGACAAGTAGAAATCAGAATACTTTAATCTTAATAAATGTACTTTTTTTTGTTTTAACTTCAAGGACTTTGAGCGAGCCAAAGACATATATATATATATATATATATATATATATATATATATATATATATATATATATATATATATATATATATATATATATATATATATATATATATATATATATATATATATATATATATATATATATATATATATATATATATATATATATATATATATATATATATATATATATATAAATATATATATATATATATATATATATATATATATATATATATATATATATATATATATATATATATATATATATATATATATATATATATATATATATATATATATATATATATATATATATATATATATTAGTTCTGAACGGATATCGCAATTTTATTGCAGAACGCAACTTTTGAGCCCTATTACGAGCGAAAATTGAAAAGTTAAAAAAAATGACTCACCATATTATCCATGCCCAATCGTTTATTGAAAAGCGCCCCTTTATTGCCAGTGATTACGGGTCTATATACACGGAGCCGTCCACTGTGACAAGATTGAAATATTTTTTCATGAGAAAAAAACCAAATTATTCCAATATGTTATTATCTATCAAGTTATTTGCAAACACCATCCTTCTTTGCTTGTGCTCATTTGAAAAAAAAATTTAGGGACAGCAGCACAGTTCTTTGAATGAGACTGTTTTAACCGTTTTTGCACAGTCCTGACAGACCTCGGAGCAATGTTTCTTCTCGTGCATCAGCAGCTGTTTCGAAAGTATGTTGTTGAATATATTCAATCAGAGCGTTATCTTGAATTTCATTGGAAACTTTAAAATTCCTATTCTTGCTGCCCTTTGTATTCTATGTTCCTGGTCCCATGTCTTTTTAATTTTAAATATGCAGCTTTTGGTAACATCAGCGGCTACTTCAGTCAGGGAACAATTTTCTTCAGTTTTGGCTATAGCGTTCGCCCTTTGCGCATCATTTAAATGTCTTGGCATTTTCTATTAATATTCTGACAAGTTTATTTATTAATATGACATAATGTTCAGAATTAAATTATTTTCACGTATAAATTGACTAATTGAAGACATAAGTGAATAAAGGTATCACGCAATTTTAGAGTTTTGAGTAAATTAAGAAAACGCGTTTTGTATAGGAACTTTTTTATTTTGCTTTTGATAATTTAATTGAATCTGAAAAAAATAGGCTATTTTCATTTGTTTATCATAATATTTAAGAAAAACACAAGATTTTTGTGTATATAACACCTTTATCCACAAACTTTAAACTCAATCTGTGATAAGTTTCGCGATGGATTAAAGAGTCATGTAGCTTTTAACTCAAATTTAATTTGTAAAAGTAGTACAAACTCATACAATGAAGAAAATTATTGATTGTGTTTTGTTGCAACTTAACTAAAAATGATTTTTTGTGTTTTTTTTGTTTTGTGAGCAATGTCTGTTTATCTCTTTTTTCTTTCGCGGATTTAATGATTCTCTGCGCTGCGTCCGAAGTCTCTATCGGAATCAAGAAAGCTGTGTCCAACCACGGGAAACTTATGCTCGAGTACTTTAAAAAACTTTCAGGATCCTCTTCTTCGAGTAATTTGCAAAATCGTAACAGACAGGTAGCTATTTACTTACTGCCAGTGGCGTAGCCAGGGGGCAGCCCCTCATAAATACTATACCCATAATTCGAATTGTTATTAAAATTTTTGTTTCAAGTTTCAATATTTTTTATTAAATAAAAGGGACTTTTCATTTAGTTAATTAGTAACTATTTTTATGAACTGTCAGAATTTAGATTAGGTGCCTATTTGAAGATGTTAAATATGATTTTTCAAAGCCTTCCTTGGTATTTTAGGTCTCCAACCCTCTTGCCTACCCCAAACCCCCTCCCCCTCCCCCCTAAATCAAAATTCTGGCTACGCCGCTGATGCCTCTATTGAGAATATCTCAAATCCAGTTAAAAAAATATGACTTGTGGCCTTAATGTTTGACACAGTGGATACAAATGTTACCTATATAACCACATTTTCCTTAAATAACAACCCTTAGATGTGGATAACTTCGGCATTGGCATGGTCTGTTGTAGATCCATTGTCACAAAACATGTTTTCATGTCAACGGAGGATATTTGTCTATCTAGTCTATCTGTCTAAAAGTAGGTATCTACTTTTTGGGAATTAAAAGCCAATGTAAATATGTAAAAAATATGTAAATATGGGAATAAAATTATCAAAAATGTAACATAACACCTTTATCCACTAAACATTTTTATTTTATGTGTGACATAGCACATTTCTCATCAAAAAATATCTTCGAAACATTACAAATCTAGGATTTACTATCATTGGGAGGTTAGATCTATACCAAGAAAGTTCAAAAATTGCAAAAAGTATTATTTTCAAAAAATGTGACATGACGTCTTTATAGAATAATGTCATCAATTATGAGATGACTATGATTCAAAGTCACAATGAAAGTAGAAACATATGCCGTGCACTTGTGGGAGCCGACTGTACATAATATTGTTACCATAACATTCTATCGAATTTCTTAAAACTTTAATTATAATTTATTTATTTAGAGATAGCGATCATAGGTAAGCATTAGTTATTTGTATATATGTAATTCAGGGTTCCTTGCAATAGGTACAGGTGTATTTGCCAGTAAATTGTATATTATATAAGACTACAAATAAGGAAACAAATGTGTTAATTATTGTCAAATTAAATGTAGAAGAATATATTAATTATTTGTACCTACTATGAAAACTGCCCACCAGTGTCTTCCATTTGTATATTTTAAACTGCGTATATGCTATTTATCGATTCTATAAAAAGTACAAATATGGTAGTTGTAGTAGGCACATTTATTGTATAGCATAATGTAAAAATTAATAAAAACATTTGACTTGGTATCTGTTTTACTTCAATGTACAATTTAGAAGAAGGTACTCAATACTAATGTAGGTACCTGAGTATAATAATTAACCTCTTTTAGCTTTAGTCAAGCTAAAACTGATCTCAGCGCAAGTATTGCCAGTGTCGTGATTAGCATGTAGAGTAATTGATGTAGTTCCTGCAGCCAGTGAAAGTTGATTCTTGAAGGTCCCCAAGTTAATTTTCTTATTCTGAGCAGCGCAGATGAGTTTCTGTGAAAATACTAGTATTACTACAATATGTACAAGAATATACTATTATTACGAATGTTCACAAAAAAAATACGCTTAGATATTATAATAAAAGCATCCAATGTGATCCAATGAAATATATAAATTTTTATGAACTTGTATAAAAGCTTTATGCCCAAAAATCCATGCGAAGTTGGCATAATCATTTGAATCCGTTAAAGCGGGGAGTTTGTACAAAAAAGAATCACCGTTTCGTTCACTTAGGCTGGTAATACAGTCCTTGTACACTGGCGGCCATTTCAAAGTGCACGATTTTTTTTGGTATTGTAATGTGATCTTTTTATATTTCATTTTGACACTTATTTGAAACTTCAAACAAATGTCAGTAATTAACTCCGTAATTTACAAACCACTTTATTAGTTTTCACGTTTTAAAATTTACAAACCACTTTATTAAGTTTTAAAATACCGCGGTTAACTGAACCTGAAAAAATGCGAGCTGTTACATTGCTTGAAAATGATTGGTCAATACAGGCAGTTGCAGATGAGCTAAATGTGAGTAAGAGTTGTATTTTCAAACTCAAACAAAAATGGAATGCAGTAGGAAACGTTCGCTACGTCCACGGCGGAGGGCGTCCTAATATAAGTACTGTGGAGCAAGACAACCTAGACCATCTTCCTAGACCATCTTAGAACGAATCCCTTTGAAACAGCAGTGACGGCCTGTTTCGAAACGGAGTTTCCTGGATATGTGAGGTCTGCAAGGCGGCGGGTGAAGGGTTCAGAGTTACGAAATTATGCGGCAGCAAAGCAGGTATTTTTGTAGCCAAGGCATAAAGAACAACGTCTTAATTTTGCGAACCAGTTTGTCGGTAGGCCTGACGACTTTTGGAATAATGTCATATTTTTCGACGAAAAGGTCTTCAGTCATGTCATGATGGTTCCATCCGCGTCTACCGACCTCAGAATTCGAGGTATGAAGAGAGGTATATTAGAGTGGACGTTTTTCCATCAAATGCGTGTTTGGGCATGGATATGTTCCCTAGGCCCCGGTGTTTGCTGGAGGATAGGAGAACGCCTTACCGGACAGAGTTACATACGCATATTGGACAATATTATGCTGCCGTCCGTCACTATGTTGTATCCTCAGAATTTTATTTTCAGAATTTTATTTTGCAGTGTGTAAAAACTGATACAGCCATGGGGTATAAAATGACATATGCTCAAAACAGATGGTAATAACAATATAACATAAAAATACAAGCAGAGAAAGTAACAGAATGAGAAATCAATCTTGGCAAATTTCACAAATGAACCTTTTTGCCTTTCGGCACCTTCACAATGTGCCCAATTCTTGCATTTGATGCATCTAATCCAAGGCTCCTTGGACCACCAATTTTTAAACAAATCGTTGCAGTAAAGACAACTTGCATGATCCTCATTGTCCTCGGCTGCAAACGGATCTTCTTCATCACTTTCTGTTTGTGTATTACTTAAAACGTTCCTTTTGCATTGACGAACATTCCCCATCTTCCCATTTCTTCTGTCTGCTTAAGTTCTTTCAAATTAGGAGTTGTTGCTAAAACTACGGTTATTGTTGGTCTTGTCTTCCATTTTCTAGTACCACTTGCTATGGGCACTGGAGAAAATTTCTGCAAAATATTTTTTTAAAGGTGGATTTTCTTTCCTCAGGTGAAAACGTGGTTGTCCCTGATTATCTGTGGCGTCATTTTCTTCATTATGACTTTGCACCGCTTTATGGAAGAAGCGGTGCAAACCACTTTCTTCTATTTCATTGCTGACTGACTCTTCTGGTTGATTAGACGTTTCTCCTTCGGTACTGTTTGGTTCCAGTAATCTATCTGTGGTCTCAGCTGTCTCAAAAAACTCGTCTGGGATAACATTTGGGGTGAATGGGCAAATGCCCGTTTTCAAAAATCCGCTTGTAGCGTTTCTTATTGTTGCTGCTTTCCCATAAGCAGAAGTGAATAGTTCACTGATTTGATTTTGTGAGATTACTCGTCCTGGATGATTTTTCAACCAGCGTGCATATTTATGATTATAAAATGTTTTTAGCAGGGAAGCACAACATAATAATTCCACTTTTTTGGCAAATGTCAATGCCTTCAGTGATTTAAGGCAGGTGTGCTCATCCAGAAGTAATAAAACTTTTGATTCGAGAGATGCCCTAACATAATTCTGGAAATGTTCCAACCACAAAACGAAGGTATCAGGTGTCATCCATCCAGGTTCGTGAAATAATCCCAAGGATCTTGGAGGTAAAGCATCTAGAAGCTCCTCTTTTCTATTTTTCCTAAATCAGAGCTGGCGGCACGAAATTACCTATACCATTCATGCAGCAGACACAAGTTTTCTTCCGGTTTTCGCAAAAATTTTTGGAGGCCTCTTGTAACGTAAATAAATTCCGTTCCGTTTTATGGCTAACGTTTGAATTTCTATTTCAAATATTTAAAATAAAACCGCGCGACCTTGTAGAAATTTACAACGACTCACCATCTACCGTTACCCCTACCTTTCCCTCTCGCTAATGCCGCATGATTCCAGCACCACATTTATATGCAGGATCCTCAAAAATCATTCCTTTTTATTTTCTGCCAGCTTGTCTTTAGCCTGTCGACCTTACGCTCTCGAAGAGATATCTTCCGCGTTGTAGTGCAGTGATTCAAAGTTACCAGGTATAGTCTTTAATATTTTATTATCATTAATATATATATGAGTGAGATGTGGGCACAAAAGCCACGTATATATTTTTATTTCTTCTATTTTGGTATATGATTACCACTTTATTTTTTATTGAATTAAATATATATATTTAATTTAAATTTGAATCGTTCGATTTTGGACTACCTACCTGGTGATTTTGAGTCACTGCTACTGTTTTATCGAATGGTAGCAAACTTTAAGTTTCTTAAAAAAATATATTACTTCGACGGCGTAAGCCGTGGGTATTTGCTTATATTTGGCATCGGCAAGGAGCGGCATTTGTTTCAATTTTTTATTTTTTTATTTAATCATATCGTGAAAATTTGCATACCACATTCCTGTGTTGATAATTTTATTCTTTTTACTTTGATAAAGTCTCATCTCAAGTTTTGGGAATTTAATCAAAATTTAATTGCAACATTTAACTTTACAATATTTTTATTATAATTAAAACTCATATTTTTGAACTATTAACCTAGTTATTTTATTTAAATTCATTTAGTATAAATTTCACTCTTGATATCCGGTTCAAGCGGGAATTTATACATAGTTTTTTTGTTCAAATTTGTAAAACCTGATACTGGCAAATTTTTCTTCCACACCTTCATGACCGAGAATCAATTCCTGTGGTGAGCAGAGACCATTATTACCGATTCCTGAACGTTAGACTGGAAGATACCTCCTCCTGCAGCCGGCACATTCCACCCATTGCGTTATACATCACCCTTAGAGGCTACGTCTCAGCTCAGCTGGACCACCAAGCCGAAGTTTCAGCCTAGGATCCTAGCAGGCCAAGCTCATTCACGAGAGGACTCCAGAGAAGAGAAAAGGTATTGATGAATAATTAATTGCCCCTAGGAATTTCCAACGTATTAATTTTTTTTGTGTTTGTGGCCTATTAAATGCCATAGCTCTACCAGCAGATACAGCTTCAGGTTGCCTTAGGGATATTTCAGGATGTAGAATACGAAATCCTCTCGCGAGAGTGGTCCAGCGCTGCGATCTTTAAATCTATTTGGAATGCCATTTTTAGTAGCAAATTCAAATGCAAGTTGTTTTGTATCTTTAGTAGTTATCCCAAACAAACTAGACTCTAATAATAATATATGGTCAACAATGTCTCTTTCTTCATCTTTACTAAATGTGGTTGAAAATCGTCCCAAAACCTTTGCACAGTCTAGGGCTCTTTTGTTTACATCATTTGCTCTTCGTCTTAATGTGGCCTGAGGTACATTGAAGATTTTGGCTGCTTTCAACCATCCCATTCGACCACCATTTGCAGCCTCAATAGCATTCCCCATTACCTCTTCATCCCACGATTGTCTAGTTGTTGTCGTTTCACGTTTGCCCATCATAGTATACTGAATGGATTTACAGGTAAAAACTAGAGGAATGAGGAATTAATGAATAACCAAAACTATCAAAACAGTCAAGCAGACTAAGCAGTAATGTGCAAGCGAGGGATAACCAGACCCCTCTAGCGGTCAGTTGCTACTACTTATCAGACATTACTAGGTAATGTCTGTGACAAGCAGCGTCCTGCAATGCAGGCACCTAGAGCAGCGACCCTAGCCAAAAGTAGGCTAAACAACATACTGAATGGATTTACAGGTGAAAACTACACAGAGAACTAATATTCCTACCTGTGTTGAATTACACCTGCAAATCCGAAAAGATAGCTATGGTCATTCACCAATACCTCCACCAGGTGTAGACCAGTTTCGAGCTGTTTGGCTCTCATCAGTACACCGTAGGTAGAGGAATTAATGAATAACCAAAACTATCAAAACAGTCAAGCAGACTAAGCAGTAGTGTGCAAGCGAGAGATAACCAGTATGTTGTTTAGCCTACTTTTGGCTAGGGTCGCTGCTCTAGGTGCTGCTTGTTAAAGATATTACTTAGTAATGTCTGATGAGTAGTAGCAACTGACTGCTAGAGGGGTCTGGTTATCCCTCGCTTGGACACATCATAGTATAGCTAAAAAAAATCAAAAATTATTTTTAAATTTTAAGTTTAAATAATTTTTAAATTCAAATCGAAGTGTGGTTGTAAAATGACATAGTGTGTCATTCTACCATCATTCATATCTATGTCGTTCTACCCGCAATAACAAGTGGTCTTTTGTTCTTACCTGATTACAGCATAGTAAAAGTTTGTACGACAATAAATATAATTTTTTGAGGTTAACTGCTGCCTATCATAGCCGCAAACCAAATCGAGTGGAAACATGAAGTTCGGTTGCCTTGTGCTACACAAAACCGCACCTGTCCGCTAGATGGCACTAGTAGTTCCAAAATAAAGGGCGCTATGTCATTTTACATGCTATGTCATTTTAGGACACTTTCCCCTACATAGGGAGAAAAAGTTGCGTAGACATCACCATATTCCGAACCGGGTGTTTCACTAGTTTTTGACGCAATTTTCCAAAATGACCGACACCGATTTCATTTTGTGTATATATTTCTGCTCCTGTTACAGTCATACTCGTCATTCAGGTGTCTAAATGTATGTTAAGGACATTTCACACGAAACCAGTCCAGTCAAGTCTTGTCCAATAAGGTCATGTCAATATTCCTTTCTCAGTTTTCTCAGAATCTAATGTCTCTAAAGTTAGCGGAGCAAGCTCAACAGATCACAGGTTTCATCATAATTAAAGGGTAATTAGATGCGCAAACCGCGATTTTAACTTTTTAACTTTTTCCGGAAATTAGAGATCTGCTAACTTTAGATAAAGTTAGCAGATCATAGCCGAAAATCGTGGTATACTCATCAGAATCATTGGAAAACCTAATTATCAATTAAAGGCTAATTAAATGCTCTAAGAAAAAGTGCAAAACATTTCGAAAAAAAAATTAATTTTTTTACGGAAGAAGTTCGAAGCAGATTCATGGCCGAAAGCCATAGTATACAGATCAGGATCGTTGTAGAACCTGATTATTAATTAAAAGCCCATTTAATGCCTCTAGGAAAAGTGCAAAATATTTTGAAAAACATTTTTTTGTTTATTTTTTTCGGAAAAAGTTTGAACTCAGCAGATCAAGGCCGAAAATCATAGTACACAAATCGAAATCGTTGTAAAACCTGATTGGTAAATAAAGGTTTATTAAATGCTTTGAAAATGTCAAAAATTTGAAAATAAAAGAAAAAAGCAAAACGCCTACTTTTTTTTGGAAAATTTATAATCTGCTAACTTTAGATGAAGTTAGCAGATCATGGGCGGCAATCATAGTATACAGATCGGCATCGTTGTTAAACTTAATTAACAATTAAAGGCTCATTAAATGCTCTAAGAAAAATTGCAAAATGTTTAAAATAGTTATTTTTGTATTAAGTGCGTAAAATTAGTGTTTTTTTAACGGCACATGAGAGTGTTAAAAATTCGAATGTGCCATAAAAATACGAATTTTAAACACGAAATACAAACAACATTTTTTGTACAACTGTTAATGTGAATTTACATCGTCTGAAATATATTAAAAATAAATACTTCCAATGCATCTTGACGTGATTTTTTGTCCCGATAAGTTATCGCTTTTAACCTTCCGTCGGGAGCGGCCGATCAGATTGATACAAAGCAAATGTTTTGTGCTGGTACTTTCGACTCGTAAACAGTCGGCAGTTACCGTCACTAGTAGCTTCCTACCTCCCACCCATCTACGCAATGAGACTGGTTAGTTCTAAATAATCTTTGGTACGGGGAAGGTATCTGAATATTGTTCAGATTGCTACACCGCGCCTATACCCGTTACAAAATAAATTTTGTGAATTTGTTACTTTGTCAATTATTTTGGTAAGTGCTATGGATTTATACTACTACTGTTTACATTTTATTATTCACGTATTATATTTTTCACATACGTACTCTATAAATATCAAATTGATACACTGCGCCCGATTTTGTTTATGTTAATATAATTATATGTGTTTTAGGTCAGAAATACGTTGATCATGGAAAGCTGTAGTAAAAAATATGATCTAACGGATCCTAAAGATGTTGAGGAGCTACAAAGAATGATGTTTGAAGATGACGAAGCCGACTTACAAGACGACATTGATGATGAAGAGGATACAGATGGTGAATATGCTGTCGATTCTCGTGAAGGCGATTCAGATACGGAGCAGGAGGCTAGTTACGACGATGATTATGATGAGAATGGATCTAACTTAGATGATAACAATTTTTTTTTGGAAGAGAAAAAAATAAAGGAAAGAAGATTATAGAAAAAACAAAATGGAATCAAAATGTTCCATTACAAAGAGTTCGTTCAAAACCACATAATCTCATTGGCAAGTTACCAGGTGTAATAGGTACTGCAAGAATGGCAAAAACTCCGTTAGAATGTTGGAGCTGCATTATGGATGACGAGATATTGAGAATAATTGTACAACAAACTAATATTATATTGAATTGAACTAATGATATATTGAATTGAACTAATGATATATTGAAAGTATTAAAGTATTATTCAAACGCGATAGAGATGCCAAACCTATAGATATTATTGAGATGAAGGCATTTATAGGTCTTTTATATTTAGCTGGTGTTTACAGAGGTAATAGACAAAGTTTGGAAGACCTTTGGGGCTCCGACGGGGACGGCATTGAAAAATTTCGACTTGTCATGAACATCAAAAGATTTAAATTTATTATGCGTTGTATGCGATTTGACGTTCGGACCACGAGAGATGAAAGAAGAAAAACCGATAAAATCGCAGCAATTCGAGTAATATTTACAATGTTGGTACAAAATTCACAGAAGTCCTATAGCCTGGGACAAAATGTAACGATTGATGAGAAACTAGAAGGATTCCGGGGAAGATGCGGTTTTGTACAATACATCCCGAATAAGCCCAATAAGTATGGAATTAAGATATACGCACTGGTTGAATCTCAAGTTTACTATCTATATAATTTAGAAATATATGCAGGATTACAACCTGAAGGCCCATTCCGATTGAGCAATTCACCATCGGATGTTGTTCTACGACTTTGCCAACCTATATATCAGACCGGACGAAATGTAACTGCAGATAACTGGTTTACCAGTATTCCATTGATAGATGAGTTGCGAAGTAAAAACCTCTCTTATGTTGGTACAGTAAAAAAAAATAAGGTCGAAATTCCACCTGAGTTTCTGCCAAATAACAAGAAAGCTGTTAATAGTAGCTTGTTTGGTTTCAAGAAAGGGTGCACTTTGGTATCTTATGTTCCTAAAAAAGGAAAATGTGTGATTTTGGCTTCAAGTTTACATGAAGATAACTCTATCGATCTTGATACCGGAGATAAAAAGAAACCATCCATAATTACCTTCTACAATAGTACTAAAGGTGGAGTTGACACGACAGACAAATTGTGTGCCTCATTCAACGTGGCTAGAAATACTCGCCGTTGGCCCATGGTAGTATTTTTTGCTATGTTAAATATTAGCGGAATCAATGCTCAGGTACTATATTTTGGCAATGGTCAAGATGTTATTCGAAGAAGAAAATTTTTGATAGCTTTATCACACGCATTAGTTTCACATCATATGGCTCGACGAAGTTTACAGATATCAGGGATTCATACCAGCCTACAACAACGCCTCAAAAGAATTACGCCAGTAGATCAAGAACAACAAGAAGAAAATAAAAATGTAGGAAAACGAAAAAGATGTCATATTTGTAGAGGACAAAGGCGATTAACAAAATATAATTGCAAAAAATGCAAAAACCCCATTTGTCTCATGCACATAGAAAGCTTTTGCAATGTTTGCAGTCAAACATTGACAGAAATACCAAAAGATCCATAGATGAGGAAATGGTGTAATGATTTAGAAGTTTTTGCATTTTTTATATTACAGTAAAGTCATATATATATAGGTAGTTTATTTAAAATATTTTAATTTTGTTTTAAATCAGAAAAATGTTGTTTTAAATATTTTGTAAAGGTAGAATGTACTTACAATATATATATATATATATATATATATATATATATATATATATATATATATATATATATATATATATATATATATATATATATATATATATATATATATATATATATATATATATATATATATATATATATATATATATATATACGTATATAATATACCTAAAATTAAAATTTATTGTAGTTATTTACAAAGAATTAGAGTCTAACCAGCGCGTGATCATTTTGATACACCGCGCCCGGTTTTGTTGAGGTTAGGACCGCGCCTGCCGGAAAGTTAAAGGACTGTTGAAAATATTATTCAATGTTTTCAGTAAAATCGTATCCAAAAATTTTTCCTGTCTGAAAAAAATAAGTCCAAAATAACTTATTATTTAGTCATTTTGGACTTCTCTTTTCGATACATGTTATCCTTAATGTTATCAATACTTCCAATACAATTTAACGGCATCCAGTGGTCTTTATTATATCCGCGTGTTTGACTGTTTGACTGTGTTTCCTCGTAGTTGCTTCAATTTCAAGTTATTTTCAAGAAGATGGATGTTGACTATGATAGTGGTAGTGATACCTCATCAGATATATCTAACAAAGCAAATGCAATAGTATCTAATATGTTACCGGCCAAATCCAAGTTAGTATATGAGAAAACATATCACCAATTTCGTGAATGGTGCGACAAGAAACATGTAAAAAAGATTTCTGAAAATGTGCTTATATGCTATTTTGAGGAAAATCAAAAATATAAGGAAATTTTCAAAATTGGTCCCGCTCATTAAGAACAAAAGCGTCGGATACCGAGGAAAGAAATCTAAAGTTTTATCAAGGGATGATATCAATAAATTTATTCAAGATGCTGATAACGAAACAAATTTACTTTATAAGGTACAGATATAATCATAATTTTGTAAGATTGGTAGTAATTTCAATATTTTTTATTTGTAGGTTGTCTTAATTTTGGGTATCAGCGGTGCTTGTCGCCGTGAAGAATTATTACATACAATTATTGATGCCATTGAAGATGCTGGATCTATATTGATTGTTAAAATAGGTACCTGATACGAAGACCTATTGCGCAAGAACGTTTACTGTTTCAAATTCTGATTATATTGAGATACACCGCAAGTATAGAGCACTACGGCCGCCTCATACAAAAAGTAGCAGATTATTTTTGAAATATTCGAGAGGATATGTATTAACCAACATGTGGGGATAAATAAAATATGAGAAATTCCCAGCTTGATTGCAAAATGGCTTGGACAAAACATCTAACGTTTCTGATCAGCAGCAACATGGAATATCTTCCGAATTTTATGTTGGAAATAATTGTTCAAACTTTACTATCAATTATTATTCCAATAAATGAATTTGCTGATGAATAATTAATTAATAATTTACTCTGTTAAAAATAAATCCTTCAAAAAGTAATATTTCATGTTTGTTTATTTTGTGAATTATGTTGGCAGTGAAAAAAGACTTTCTTTCACGGTGAAAAAAAGTAAACATTTACGCATCAATAGAGATGCAGAAATGTCAAGTTTTTTTGACAGTTGTACAAAAACAAAAAATGTTTTTTTCATTTTTTTTTGACAAAGTTCGAACTCAGCAGATGAAACTCAGCATAGGTGAAATTCGTAGTAAACAGATCGGGATCGTTGTAAAAACTTATTTATAATTAAAGGCTCAGTAAATGCTTCACGGAAAAGTGCAAACTATTTTGAAAAAAAAAAATTTCTCATTTTTTTCGGACAAAGTTTGAGCTCAGCAGATCAAGGCCAGAAATCATAGTATATAGATCGGGATCGTTGTAAAACCTAATTGGTAATTAAAGGCTTATTAAAGGCTATAATTTTGAAAACATTTTTTTTTGGATACAGTTTGACTATAGCAGATCATGGCTAAGAATCGTAGTAAACGGAGCAAGACCGTTGACGAAGCTTACTCATCTTCAGAGAATGTTTGTATTCTTGAAGCTAAATGCAATATGATTGTTGAAGAAATTTGACTGTACAAATAAAGATATTTACATATGCTCGTTACTTTTGTTTACCAGTTATTAAAAAACATCAGAGAACCTTACGTTTCAACAATCCAAAAAAGGTTTATTTATAGTTAATTCGTTGCCTATTTTAAGGCTAAAGAAATAATTTTTATTACGTCCCTCCAAAAAATGCTACCTATCGATGCATCTTTACGTTGCTTAAATACACTTGATATTCATTTTGTATATCAGAGTGTTACTTGACACAAATCATTTTCAAACTGTTCAAAAAGCTCCTTACAAACTGGAAAAATGAATAAAAATGTTTCCCAAATATTTTGCACTTTTCCCTAAAGCATTTGATTCATAAATAAGGTTCCACAACTGTCCCGATCTGTTAACTACGATCTGTTTAACTACGAAAAAAAAATATTTTTTAAATCTTTGTTACTTTTTCTTAGAGCATTTAATGAGCCTTCAATTATTATTCGTTTTACAACGATACTGATCTGTATACTATGATTTCCGACCATTATCTGCTAACTTTATCTAAAGTTAGCAGATCCTAAATTTTCAAAAAAAATAAGTAGGCGTTCCGACTGATGTGTGCTTTTTCTTTGAGCATTTATTGACTTATGACTTATGATTATGTCAACAAAATAAAAACCCATTTGAAAAAAGCAGGAAACTTGATAGATCTCCTGTAAAACAAATATCCACTCCCCCAACAGAGGCGGATTCAATGAATACAAACCAGGTAATATTCCAGGAAAATTATCAACGTTCGCAAAATGAACAGATATTGTATAACAGCGGAGCAAGAAAATAAAACCACATACAAGGCCACATGCCACATGCCACATACAAGGTGGACCAACTACAATTCCAATTAGATAAAATGCATAAAATGTATGAAGAACTGAACAAAAAATATTCAGAGATAGAAAAGAAACGAACTAACAACACCGAAGAAAAACTGGCAGTTGAATACTGAATACTGATGAGGAGGATTTAGCACGTGAAACAGGGTGGATTCGTGCAAAAAATTGGAGGAAAGGAAAATGAATACTTCGCTTACACCACCACAACAACAAACCAATAGGCCTAACGTAGAGAAGCCTAAAAAAATACAAGTACCTCCGCCAATCATAGTGGACAATGTAAATAATTTTAATGAACTCCATACTATCGTGTGCCCACTTCCTGGCGCTCAGATTAAAGTCATTCATGTCAAAAATATTAAAATTAATCTACAGGATGAGACAAATTATAAAATGCTTACTGCAATGTTAACTGAAAAAGAATACACTTGGTACTCCTATGAGAATAAACAGAATAGGCCAATTAAAGTTATGGTTGACAAACTGTATCATTCCATAGAACCAGAAAAAATAGTCCAGGAAATGAGAAAACGTGGCTTCAAACTTATAGAAGCCACTCCTAAATTAAAATATAAAACAAAAGAACCACTTAACATGTTCATGATCTCATTCAGACATGACGAGAGTATTGACAAAATTTACGGAATAACTGATATACTAGGGGTCAGAGTTGAAATTCTGCCATTAAGAAAGTCCAGGCTTGTGCCACAGTGCAAAAAATGTCAAGCATATGGACACACGCAAAAAATACTGTGCCATGGAACCACGCTGCGTCAGATGTACTGGTAAGCACCTAACAATGGAGTGTGAAAAACCAAAGAATGCAAAACCAAAATGTGTTCATTGTGGTGAAGGGCATCCAGCTAACTACAGAGGATGCATGGTTGCAAAAGAAGTACAAAAATTAAAGGATAGACGCACTAAGAAACCAGTTCCTCCTAAGCAGCCACAGATGCATAACCAAGTTCCAAAGTATATAAGTGCAGGACAAAAAGCGTACAGTCAAGCAGTTACTGGTAAGCCTAAATTGAGTATTAATACAAATGAAACTAAACAAAATGACCAAAATGTTCTCATACAAAACTCTCTTCAACAAATTTTGGAGAAACTAACACAAATGGATAAACGTATCAGCAGACTTGAACATAGCGGTGAAGGAGCTAATCCAAAAACTCGTAAAGTTAAGTAGCCTTAGAATTATGGAATGGAATGCCAATGGATTCTTACAACACCAAGAAGAACTTCAAGCAGTCCTAGATAGAGAGAACATTGACATATGCCTTATTTCGGAGACTCATTTTACTACTGAATCATTCATTAAATTTAAGGGATATAGAACATATCACACTATACACCCAGCAAATGCAGCCAAAGGTGGTAGTGCCATCGTAATTAAGGATTCAATTAATCATCATCAAGAAACGGGGTATAAAAGAGAACAGTTTCAGGCATCCTCTGTAAAGGTTAAAACCAAAACTTATGAGATAATTGTCTCTGCAGTTTACTGCCCGCCTAGACATGCTCTCAAAAAAGAACAATATGTAGACTTTCTAAATAGTCACGGACATAGATTCTTCATAGGTGGAGATTACAATGCCAAACATGTCCAATGGGGATCTAGGTTAACCAATACAAAAGGAAAAGAACTTCTACAAGCAGCCAATCAACTAAATTGCGAAACATTATCAACTGGCAAGCCAACATATTGGCCTACAGACCCCAACAAAATCCGAGATCTAATTAATTTTTTCATAACTCGAAATGTATCAGTAAACTATATACATGTAGAAGAAGCTTGGGATTTGAACTCTGACCATTCTCCCATATTACTTAAGCTCAGCGACAGCATTATACAAAGTGAAATAGCCCATAGATTAGTAAATAAACTAACAGATTGGAGAAGCTTCAGATTAAAACTTGAAGAAAGTATCAATCTGTCAGTGCCTCTAAGAAATGAAGAACAACTAGATGAGGAAGCAGAATCATTAGTTAATGTTATCCAATAAGCTGCATGGGATAATACTCCAGATATTATTCCAAGAATTAAAGGTAACAACTATCCCAAAGAAATCAGAGCTCTTATTTTTGGGAAAAGAAGGCTCAGAAGAATCTGGCATCAAACTAGATCACCAGTCAATAAAACTATATTAAATAATGCCACACAACAACTCAAAAGAGAGATTAAAAAGATCAAGAGAATCTATTACTGACTACCTAAGTGAACTGTCAACTAACTATTCACTATGGAGAGCTACCAAGAGGCTAAAGAGACCAATACAGCAGAAACCACCAATTAAAAATACAGATGGTACGTGGGCAAAAAGTAATATACAAAAAGCCAACAGGTACGCTGAATATCTTGAAGAGACTTTGCAGCCGAATGAGGGAGAAAACACTCTCGACTGGGAGAATCTTGCCCAGAAAGAAGGTGCAATCAGACCTGCTACCCCGAAAGAAATAGCAAAAGAAATTAAAGAAAACATAAACCCGAAAAAATCCCCAGGATTTGACATAATTACGGGGGAAATTCTAAAACATCTCCCACGTAAAGCCATTGTAAAACTTACCTATCTTATTAATGTCTTATTAATGCATCTTTTAGATTATGTACCGAAGATATGGAAAGTAGCAGAAATGATAATGATCCTGAAACCCGGAAAACCACCAAATGAAGCTTCGTCCTACAGGCCTATCTCCTTGCTTCCTGTAATATCAAAACTGTTCGAAAAAATATTTCGTAAAAGATTAAAACCAGTCATTGAAGACAAAAACATAATCCCAGATCATCAGTTTGGATTCAGAGAGAGTCATTCAACTATAGATCAGGTCCATAGGATCACAGATGTAATTGAAAAGTCGCTGGAGGAAAAAAAAGTTTCATCTACCGTCTTTCTTGATGTAGCACAGGCTTTTGATAAAGTATGGCACGAGGGACTTCACTATAAATTAAGCAAGCTTCTGCCTAATCAGTTCTCACAATTAATGAAGTCTTATATTTCAGATAGAACTTTTAGAATTAAGCAGGAATACGCTTATTCTGAACTTAAAATATCAAGGCAGGAGTACCACAAGGGAGTGTATTAGGGCCAGTCCTTTATCTACTATACACCAGTTATATTCCTGAATTAGAGTATGACACGATAGCTACCTTTGCTGATGACACTGCTATAATGGCTGTAGGCAAAGATCACCAAGAAGCGGCAATAAATCTGCAAATATCAGTTAACAAAATCAGCACCTGTACTAAGCAATGGAGAATCAAACTAAATGAGAGTAAATCTGCCCAAGTTAATTTTACAAACAAAAGAGACCGACATATCCCTGTTAGCATAAACAATATCCAAGTACCATATGCTGATACAGCAAAATATTTGGGTATAACACTGGACGCTAAGCTACGCTGGAAGCACATGTCAGTTATGAAGGAAGAATTAGATATCAGATTTAAAAAAATGTATTGGCTGCTTGGACGAAATTCCACGCTGTCAATATATAACAAAGTACTTTTGTACAAACAAATTCTCAAGCCCGTATGGACATATGGCATCCAGCTGTGGGGTTGTGCCAGTAAGAGCAATCTAGATATAATCCAGCGATTCCAAAACAAAATATTAAGGAGCATTGTTAATGCCCCCTGGTATTGCGGAAATAGTGACCTCCATAGGGACATGGGAATGGACACCGTTAACCAGACCATCAGCGAATTCGCCAAAAGTCACGAACAGCGACTTCATCGTCACGTCAATGTCGAAGCCATCCAGCTCCTCGACAATACAAACCAGATTAGAAGGCTCAAGAGGATCAAACCCTTCGAGCTAGTATAATTTTGTTAGTGCAAAAGCAGAGAACAGTGGCTGTGTACACATCAATATTAGTGTAATTAAGTATTAGAAAAATATAAGGAACACTAGTGAGTAAGTCCTTAGATATAAATTTTGTAACAGTAGTAAATTAGGTTAGAAAAATATTACTCATTGATCTAAGTTCAGATCAGATTTTAATTACAGCAAATGCCATTGGTGTTCGTAAAAAATAAAATCATGCAGCCACATGGCGTTTAAAGATGTTCTCTTGAAAGTTTCTCCAAAGCCAAAGTCGGATGCCCGTAAAAATAAAGACCAAATTTCACAGAAGAGAGTGAGTAGAGCTCAGCATGCTGAAGAATTGACAAGTTCTCCATTTAAAGAGCAGCTTATGGCAAATGAAGCAAACAGGAACAAAAAAACAAAAAATGTGAAAAGGAAACTTAATGAAAATTTCAAAGAAAAGCTCGTTATGAGAAAAAATAAATCCGTCAAAG
>CAXKVY010000485.1:0-214691 GCA_964058915.1 Tetropium fuscum | reverse complement strand
GTACCTACATTATCAATGTTATATTCGTATAAAACCAGAATTTTGACCTGTAAATGATATAATCTTAATTTTTTTATATATTTAGTGACAGTTGGTTTTTGTTACACCAATTATACGGGGATGTCGAATCATGTTGCTGTTCAAGGCAATCAGTTAGCTTCTTATTTCTTTAAAAAAATTTATGTCGTTGGCGAACAATAATTTCGAGGAATCGAAATAGTCACATATATCATTTCAGAAAATAAAAAAAAGAAGAGGACCCACATTGAACCTGGAGGCACTCTGGAACTGGCCACAAATTTTTGAGATTACACACCCTAATATTCCACACAATTATTTACGTAAGAACTGAAAAGATTTATCAAATTATTGGATATTCCAGTCATGTAACATTTGTCGTCATTTTTATGACCGGGTATTATTTATATTGACCGGGTATCGGTCAAAAGCTCTCCAAAGTATAAATGACACCAGCTTGAGTTCTTGCATCTAATACGCCTGATATTTCTTGTGTACAAATACATACATTATAGATTCCATCCTGAAATTCTTAAATAGAAGACTTAGAGGTACATGAGTATAAAGCGCATTTGACAAAATTATTTCAAGCAATTTGGCCAAAACAGATATTAGCACGACGGGTCAGTAGTTAGCTGAAGAACTAATAGAAGCATGGAAATATATGAAGAAAAGTTATTACAATACAACTGTATATTTCTCGCCTTCAATACCTGCCATTTCAAGTATCTATCAATATTTTCATGTAACCGTGAAATTAGCAAATCACATCCTCTGCCCTCTTTCAACATATCCGGTGTTTCCGCAAATACGTAACAAATCAAACGACAAATTCGCAATTTTCTGTTTCTATTGAAACGCACAACGCATAGGCAGTTCGAGATGAAAAGAGATGCCAGAAGCACATATGGCCTGATCGGTTTCACATAGGCACCTGCACAGGCACGCGCGTCGCTGGGAGGGGGCAATGCACAGTTGGCAGACGTAAGCCACCCCCAATAGTATACACCCCTCTTCGAACTGGGTCACCCTTAATAACAATGCGCTAAAGTGTCGTCCGATATGTCAGATATTCTGTTAAGGTTTACGGCTTGTCATCATTTGATCATCAAAGGTGAAACATTTTGTAAAATATATGATGCTTAGGCCTATATTAATGTCAAGATGGCAGTTAAAAACAAAGGACGACGAGTTTCGAAAGAAATAAATGTCGCAGGTGAACAAATAACGGTGGGTAGTAGGTATTGTAGTAGACTCATAATTTTTTTATGAACTTTAGAACCGATTTGAAAAATGGAACCGGACCGCCAATTGTAGTAAATGGCAAAAATATTTTCTGAATACAATATAAACGACATCTTAAACTCGATTACATTCGCCCGCTTAAAAATGATTCATATCATTACACCCAAACAGTTAATATATTTTTTCAAGATCACGCTATCATGTTGCTTGATATTTAAAATTTATAGAGCTCAAGTGAATTCATTTCAAATGAATTCAGATTAAATCTTTGTTTTGAATATATTAGATGAATATTTATAGTATATCGTAGATCCTCAAGCCTATAGTGTATTTCAATTATATCCTATATCACTAATGGATCATGGATCTCCAATCTGGTCCTCAACAAATTTTGTCATTTGCCTATCCAATTGGCAGCAGTTCCATCTGTGGAACTAGACTCCTGAAGAATATCGTGAATTTACTAAATTACCAGACTTTACTATTCGTTGGTCAATGATATAACATCCACAAATTGGAGAAATACAAATGTTTTTTTACACATCACTATCATTTGCCAAAATAGAATTTCCACAAGTGAAAATATCTGCGAAAATTCCATATTAACATTTCAGCTCATTGTTATGCATTTTTGGCATTTGTAAAAATGTGCTACGCCAATATATATAAAATAATATGCACCCATATCATCTGATCTTTATAGCTGCAATGTGGACTTCTTTGGAGTTTAAAAAACTGTCTTGCCTGACGGGTTCGCTTGTAGAAAGTTCCCACGCAACCAGCGCAGCATCTTGAAGACATTTATATACAAAATGAAAACCTTCTGCTTGTAACTTATTGCTTCTCTCATGAACTTTCAACACAGCAAAATATCCAGAAAGAAGTTTGGAGTTATTTGATGCTTTACCTACAAATGAGAAATTTAATTAGTAAGTCTTGGTCATCCTCTCAGAGAAAACAGTTTTCTGAAAACAAATCTCATGTAACGTTTTCTCTACTACTTCTACTTGAAGATTTGCTCCATTTTTTCAATCTTTTATGTTTCCCCTTTATTGGTGTCCACTTTTAAAAGTCGAAAGTTCAATTCCAACACCTAATTTCTAAATTTCACTCTCACAATCATATTCATTCAAAAAATTACATCGCGTTTCGATCGAGACGATCAATTAATACAAGGTTTAGAGAAGACGCGAAAACAACAAATTAAATTTTCAATAATATTCCAGATAATATTGTCCCATTTTTCAATAACTACATTCACCAACTGCTAGTGGTTAATGACTTTGAACTCTTCTTTTATATATTCATATTTCTTATATCAGAGCATACCATAGATGCTCTATGAGATTTAAATCGGGACTGAGAGCCGGCCATTCTATTAAAGGAATAGCAGTAGCATTCAAGTAATCGATAACCTGTCTAGCCATATAAAAGTCTTTGAATTTGCCCATGTGTGGACGAGCATTATCTTGCATCAACTAACTCTCTGCATCCGTTGAAGCAAATTCCTCCACAAAACATTACAGGACCTTCACCAAACGTGACTTTTAGAATAACAACATGCAAATCTGTCCTTCTCCAAACACGATGGACGTGATACATCAGCGAAATTGAGACTAACCCTCGTTTCATATAAGAGTAAAACACATTCGTCCAATCATTAACAGTCGGATGTTGAGAATTTCTGGCAAAATGCATTCTTCGAACTCATTTGTGCTCTCTGGTTAGTGGTGAGTAATGGTTTATTTGCCGGTGTTCTGCTACTTAAACCAGCTTCACTTAAATGTATTCTGACTGTTCTAGACGATATTACAAGATTGCGAGCAGTTAGGAGCTGATTTTTTAGCACACTACCAGTTATTCTCCTGCTATCTCTGACTATTTTGAAAAAGCAGTAGAGATGTTCAATACTACTGGTTCCGTAAGTTACATGAAACATGAAAGACCAGCTTCTGTACTAACAGAAGATAATGAAATAGCGATTATAACAGCTGTAGTGGAAAACCAGAATATTAGCAACAGGGAATTAGGCCAATATGTAGAGGTCCCAAGAACAACAGTACAACGAGTTTTATAAAAGTATCACCTTTTCCATATATCTAGTTAAATCAGCAGTTCCTGCTACACGATTTTGATAGTAGAGTACAACACTGCAGATGGTTAATTAACAAGATTGATGCTGATAGAAATCTTTTAAGCAAACTACTCCACTCTACGAGTCCACGTTCCATAAAAATGGGACGGTAGTTCATCATAACTATCATTATTATTCTGATCAAAATCACAGGAAATATGGTTTCTTAATGTGTGGGCGGTATTATTGGTAACTGTGTCATAGATCTTTATTTCTTTGGTAGCACAGTAAATGGTGCAGTCTTCTTAGATTTACTAAGAAGTACCATAGATAAATGTACCATAAAATATTGTCCATAATAATATGTGGCTTCAACTTGATGGTGCGCCAGTACATTTTGCAGCACCCGTTCGACAATGGTTAATGCAGTTTGAAGATAGGTGGATTGGTAGAGGACGGCCAGTCCATTGGCCTGCAAGATCGCCGGATGTCACCCTATGCGATTTTTTCCTATGGGGATATGTAAAAGATAAAGTTTATGCTGAACTTGCAACAAAAGAAAATATGAAAATAAGAATAAGGGCGTAATGGAGGCAAAAGTTTCCTCCATTACGCCAGACATGTTGTTAAAAGTACGAAATTCAGTAACTGATCGGGCACGAAATTGCATTAACGAAAACGGTAGGCATTTTGAACACATTTTAAAATAAAATTTATTAAAAATAAAAAATATTAGTTACTAGTTGTTTGTTGTTTTGTTAATTTAAGTTGGTGTCAATAAAAATCTAAGTAAAATCGCATGTACTTATGATTTCTATGATTTTAACCAATAATATTTACCTCATCTAAATGTTTTCGCCTATTCATCCAAGTTACGTGAGGTGACAATAAAATTTTTGAAAAGACCTATCGATAAGACACATTTTCTTTTTTTTTATTGACTTTGATTTTCTACATCGCAAGATTATGACATATTGACCAATTAGAGCCGAAACATCGAGTGCAGTGCCTACGATAAATTATTAGTGGCACGAAGAGAGCAAACAATGAATGCAAGATTGCGTCGAACGCTCCTTGTCGGATGTTAAAGCGTTGGCAAGTATTCCGGCGTTTGTGGAATCCAAGATGCAACCGGCATCTTCGGCGTTAGAGTATTTAACAGTAACGATATGCCAAGTCGTTTTAAGTCCCCTTTATTTCTCTTGCAAGAAGCAAATTGCGAAATGAAAACGGTCAAGTGGCAGTACTTGATACAACCGTCGTATTTGCATGCAATGACGCTTTTACATGTGCGCGGTTTCAAAATTATTAATCGTTAGCATATTTCCCGATAAAATTCCAAAGAGATGACCGCAGATTATGAAGGAACGATGTCACAGAAATGTAAATTGTTTAAAATGTCTAAGGATTCATCTGCGACAGATAATGACAATCCTTCGCCACCACAAGGATGTTATAAATATATTATGTTCTTATAAATGTTATTACGTTCTTATCCATTAGTGTTTTATTTTACTTCGATTTCTTTTCAGTTACGTTGTCTTGGCTGTATTTGTATAAATACTATAATATGCTCCCATAATATACCGAGACACCTCCTTATATTCATTCATTAATTTCATCTATGAAAACTGCATTCATCTCTGTAAAAAGATCGCTTGGTGACGATTTATGTAATCTTTTTCAACACGTTTCAACATAATATGATATACGTAATACATAAATTGAAGATAAGTATCCCATAGACTTATATCAACTTAGATATTTTTAACAAATTAAAGATATCACTAATAGGAATATATTGGCAAGTTAAGAAATCAGAAGAATTGTATTTTTCGCTTGGCTTGATAGTAATAAAGCCACATATTACTATCATATTCCTATTACATTGTCGATATTTACGTTTTAGATTCCGATATGCGAACGGATGTACCTACACAAATAAACAAAAACCCGTAGATTTTTTGAAAATCTGTAATTACGCCTGTTCTCTTATTATCCCCCTTCAGTTGCAGAACATTTTCGGTGAACCTGTCCGCAATTAAACTAATTGCGTGGGAGCGAATTTAGTTGCAATCAACTCGTTAACTAATTTCGGCTGTTGGACCGATAGTGCACCGATGGCGATCGCGTGTCTGTCGAAAAACGACAGCGCGCCGATCAGAAAAAGGAGAAAACGGTTAAATGGTTAAGGACCGGGTCTAAGTCCGAAATCTACAGGGCTATCATTATTCTTAATAGGTAAAAATAGGCGAATTCGGTTGGAACACTACTAGTAAATTAGTGGAGATCAGAGAGTGTGGAAAAGTCCTGGGTAAACTTATGGAAGCTGATGCTAGTGTTATTGCCGAAAAATACTGTTGAAAACTTTCACATTGTCATATTTTACCGCTTTTATACTGCTTCACTAAACTGATAAATTTTAGACTATGTTTTTTGATACCTCACAATTAGAATAGCATAAAACATTTTCTAATATATTATTTTTTTTAAATTATGTTATAAATATTTTTTAAACATTGTATGGTGCTGTAGATCTATGTTGTGTTTCCTGGAAGCCTATTAAATACATGCAAATTTATTTAGTAAAATAAGCCATTTTAATAATAATTATATATAGCACTTGAACGTGAAAGAAGTTTTGGGGAATCAGGTGTAACCTCATTTTCGTCTTGAGACTGAATAGGATAATGTCCTAATACGTGGCCTTGGTTTTCTTTGGGGGTTATCTCCAGCCCCTATCGCGCCAATCAGAGACAAGCTCATAAAATACACATGAAATGAAGGCAATTCAAATGATTTTCATGTTAGAGTAGAAAAATAACTAGATATAAGATACTAGGAAGTTATTTTAATAATTATGAATGAAAGTAAAATAATAATATAAAATAATGCAATCCCATTAGTCAATATTGTTTATGTTTTAAAACAAATTGTAAGCTCAAGAAGGAGGAACTGGGTTACCAATCAGTGTTTCTTTAACAACGGAATCTTTCACAAGTAACTTAAGTGTATTGAATATGCAACTATAATGATCAGCATTGGGATTAGGTACCAATGGTACAGACTGGTACATTTCATCGAAAATTTCCAAAGTACAAAAAAGTTATATCTGTGTTGTGAGAAAATCAGGGCACACGATTCTTAAAATACAACATGGTTGAATACCCCATACGCACGTCACTGTATATTTCACAAAAAATTAACAACCACTATTCAATAGACCATGCAAAAGAACTTATCAATATCAAATTTCAGAAAGCTACCTCTATATTTAGTATTGACATATCCATTTATTGAAAATATATTTCTTTCTTTAACGACCTGTAGAACCCAAACGAAGCCGAATTCGAGCATACTTCGTATAAGAAACTACCATTATTATTCGACGAACTATCATCTGGTAAAGTCCTGCTGTTAAAAATCAGAAAAACAAGAAGAAAATTACCCGTAAAGTAATGAAAAGTGATTCAGAAGATGATGAAAAACCATCTAAAATATCTTTTGGGGATCGTGATGAAGAAAGTGTCTTAATAGACAGTGAAAATGAGATGGCAGATATAGAAGATCAGAAAAGGTTTGAGCCTGAAGAAGGTAACTTTGTTCTGGTTCCAGTTCTAGAACATTATATTGGGGAAATATGTAAAATGCATGTGAATATTAATATGAATGATTTACGAATTAAATTTCTCAAGCGAGTTAATGTATCAAACAAATTTTGATATGAAAGCGATACAATTTTTGCTGTTCCGAATTATAATTTTAATGATTACTAAAGTTACTATTTATATATTTTGAGGACGTCAGTGTAGGTCTTGTATGAGGGCCTCATGTGGGTAATTTTTGGGATTAAGATGTCCTCAACCGATATTTTGATAATATCAGTACAGGTCTTGCCTGGGATATCCTCATGAGGGCTATTTTTAGGACTAACATGTCCTCAACTGATATTTTGAGGATATCAGTGTAGGTCTTCCCTGGGACATCCTCAAAACTGACATTTTCCGTAGCACGGTGCCCCAACGGATATTTTGGAGACATCAGGGTATGTCTTGACTGGGATATCCTCATGAGGGACATTTTTAGGATCAAGATGTCTGCAACGGATATTTTGAGGACGTCAGTGTAGGTCTTGTATGGGATATCCTCATGAGGCCCATTTTTGAGATTAAGATGTCCTCAACGGATATTTTGATGGTATCAGTCTTGCCTAGGATATCCTCATGTGTGCCACTTTTAGGATATAGATGTCCTGTACGGATATTTTGAGGACATCAGTGTATATTTTCCCTGGAACATCCTCAAAAGTGACATTCTCTGTATCACGATGTCCCAGAGGATATTTTAAGGCCATCAGTATGTCTTGCCTGGGACATCCTCTAAAGTGACATTTGTAGAATCAAGATGTCCGCAATGGATATTTTAAGGACATCACTCCTCATGAGGGCCATTTTTAGGATCTAGATGTCCTCAACGGACATTTTGGGGACATCAGTATATGTATTGTCTGGGACATCCCTAAGAGACATATTTTTAGGATCATAATACCCTTGCCGGATATTTTGACATCAGTGTTGATCTTGCCTGGGACATCCTCCGTTAGGACATTTATAGAACCAGTTCATCCTAAAGATACGTCTTGAGGATATACTCGGTATGTTCATCCCCGATCCGATTGGGATAAACGGGATTAAATTAGGACATCCTGAGGACATAGGTATTGTGCTGTGTGGGTCTATTTTAATATATTAATTAAGGTTCAAATATCATATAAATGTCAAGTATTTATCCTAAAATTGAAAAAATAATGATCAATTTAAACCATAGTGTTGTATTATTTATGCCATAAGCCTAAAATATATCAATACATGTATAGTCCTTCAAAATAATAATATTGCATATTATACGAGTATTAAAATGCAAAGTTTTGAATTCATTAATTTTAATGATGACAAATAAATTCAATATTAATTGATTAAAAAATTAATATTTTTTAACACCCTGTATAAGAATTTTTTCTAACTTTATCTTGAAGTTAAATACGTGAGATGAAAGCCAATATGACTTTCCCTGAAAATCCTAAAAATCCGCTAAAAATCTATAAATATTTGACAGTTTTGCGTTACAAATATTAATTTTAATGTGTCCCGAAGCAAACTGACAGGTATGTATCATTAAATTTTTAAACTTATTAGGTAAAGAACCTTAAGCTGTCAATAATTTTCTTTTTGAAATCTGCAAGTCGAAATAGATCACTATTTGGTGGCGTGAGATATTTTCCATTCATTAATCATTAACGGAAATATCAATTACCATCTCCATGCGACCCTCTTCAGTCGACACACGACTCGACACGCGCTACCACAATGCCATACTTGTAACCACACACATTCAGCCGCTGTTAGCAAGAACTTGGTGCACGTGCATCGGTTTGTTTCAATCCCATTCGATGCACACCGACGATACATTGGGAATCCATGTGAACGGATAGTTATTAAAAAGTATCTTTATAGTTATAATGCAACGCAAATATTTTAGTAAAACGTTTGCGTATCGGAACAAAAGAACGGGCACGCTCTGCAGGCTTTTGTTTTGGCTTGGCATACACTCAGGACTCGCTGGGATTTCTATTGATGCAATTAGCGTCGTGTTTACATTTTGTTATCGATTGTAAAAAAATTACAGCAATTCTGTAGAAGCATAGAGAGTGTTGCAACGGAATAACATTTTTTAGTTTTGGAAATTTAGTTACCACGTACCTTTGCACTTCAAAAGTCTGACCATGATATTTCGAAGTTTGAAACTGTCAAACATCAGTGTCACGAATACAGTTCTCACCTAACCGCTGAAATTGAAATTACTAAAAATATCACTAAACATAAATCCCAGATAAACGCGATGGTGACTGCTAAAAATGTTACTTGATTCTTTTGCCTCAAAACCCATACGCATAATAATAATAATAATAATAATAATGTTTATTTGCATAAATAGTAGATTATAAAATATGAACAATGTATATATGTATATAAATGTTAGACAGTATTATTAACTAGCTAAATCTGGAAACAAACAATTTAAATTCATAATAATACGCAACAATAATAAAGTACACTAAATACTTATAAACACATAAAATTACAAATAAACAAATATACTCAATAAGTGACTTAACACTTGTTTTGAGGTAAGATAAAATAACTAAGATAAAATAGAACTAGGATAAATAATATAATATGATACCACTAGTATGAATTACAATATAGAGTCACGAGTATTTACAACTTACGAGTGGTTACGAGTAGTATGAGTATGTACGAGTAGTAGTACAAAAATCTCAACGTTTCAGTTATAAAGATTATAAGGTAGGTAAGTTATTTAAGAAAAGTAATTGTGAAATATGATTCTTGACTGTTGAAATATATAATGTTTTCTATGTTGTTGTTTATATTTAAGATTTCTTTACATTCTTTGTGATTTTGTAAATTGAAAGTTTCTATATTAGTTGTTTTAAAGTCCCTTATGTACTGATCCATTTGTATAAGATAAAAAAAATGACAATATATAAAGTCTGTTGATATTATGTTAAATGGTGTAATGCCACCATAAATTTTGAGAATAGATATATTTTAATTAATATTAAATAATAGGTTATTAAATAAGTTTTTATAACAGTGAAAGAAAAAGAGAAAAAAATATTTTTTAAAGTAAAGATTAAAGTATACTTATTTCACTGAACGGTTTCTAAGTTTGTCCTTAATGCATACAAGAGTCTTCGTTGATTTTTTTATTGCGCCGGTATTGAGGGTCTGTAGAGCTTGAGCTGCCAATCTCGATTCCGTAGTATCTATAATATGACGTTCTTTTATGTCTTCTTGACGTTGTAAGGTCGGGGTCGACGGTGCACTGTTTGTTGAGGGTAAGTGAAAGTCTTCAGATTCTAATTGTTCAGCAGTATATGTCTTTCCGCCAACTATGAGTTTACCATTTTTTATTTGGGATTTACTATTCTTTTTCTGTCGAAACTGATTTAGATATTTTCTCAATATTTTATTTTCTTGTCTTTTCTCAGGTGTTAGATCATGTGTTATAGTAATATGTGTTCCTTTTAGTTTGTAACACTTTTCTATGACTTTAATTTTATTTAAGTAACTTGAAAATTCCACCTTTATGGGACTGTTATAATGCGTTTGTACTTTTGTTTGTATGTACCTAATTGGATCTAAAACTGTTGTTCGTTAAACCTGTCATTAACATACCTATTTCGATACATTAACGGACTTCTAACCCTAATCTAAACTAAATTAATATTATTTGTTAGGCACTGTCGCGTCTTCGGTACATTCCAAACTTTGTGGGGTGTTCCGGGTACTGACCACCACAGAACCGATGGGTGTAACCAATTTGGCTAGAGCAAACATCTAAATAATATTTCCCAGAGCCCAGGAATTCTAAAATTCGGATTGCTATGCCGTTTTCGTGGTGGGTCGTTCAACAAAAGACTAAAATATGGCCGTATGGGCGTTATACATGTAATTAAATCTAATTTAAAATCTGCATCATTACTCCAAATTAAGGTGGAAATAAAAATTCGGTTGCAGATATAACTTAAGTCTAATCACTGCCTCGTTTTACTAATGACGTGAAGCCGTATATTTTTTAGACCATCAGCAGTTATTATTAGGTATATTTAATGCGGAAAATCTTGCTTAAATTTGGGTGCATTAAACTAATGTGGGAATTATGCATGGTGGTCTAATTTGCCAACCTGGATTTAGCGATCGTAATAATTGTATAGTGTAGTATGTTATACTTTTTTATGGAAGCAGACGCAGCTATTTATGGTAATTTTACATGGTTTAGTTGTTCTTATTTTAGCTGCTCACAACAATTTTCAATTTTTTTTATATTTGTTTATTACCGTAAACCGGGGCTACTTCAACAGGTATTTGACCTATTTAACTTCGCCCATGAAAATGTGTCAACTGGAAATCATTGACTATTATGCCATTGTCACACTTGATGTCTTGGCTTTCAACCACGATAAAATCAGTTTTGTCCCCCAACTCCCCTTTTTTGTCTTCTTTTGGTGTCGAAGTTACCCAGGGTTATGGGGTAACTTCGACACCCTATGTATTATGACTCTATGACACCCTAGTACAATAAAAGGTCATATGTTATAAAACGATTGTATTAAAATAAAAACCTTTGGTTTGAAGGCACATTTGCCTTACAAAAACAAATCACATTCTGTAGAAAGTAAAACTAAGTAACAAAAAAAGTAAAAAATAAAAGCAACATTCTCAAAACAGTAACAGTCAGTCTTTAGTCATCATCCTCGCAAACAGGACATTCGTAATTCGCTAGATTTGAACCATTATTACAATGTCCACGAACCCATTTGTTGCATGTTACGCACTTAATCCAAGCCTTTCGATTAGTGTACCCAGAATAATCTATCAAGCAAATTGAGCATGAGGCACAGGTAGGACATTCATATTGGGGGTCATTGGAACCAAGGTTACAAGTGCCACAAACCCACTGCAAGCAGGAGATACAACAGATCCAGTCATTTTTGCCAGTGTAATTTTTATAACTGCCATTGCATAATGAGCAATAAGAGTCAGCATTGCTGTCAACCGAGCTGTCAAAATTTCTGCGTGTTAGACCGGGTGACGTTGAGGCTACTGGCTCCTTGGTTTTTACTTTAGAGTTAAGGCAGGTTGTCTTTGATATTTTCTTTTTTGAATTGACTTGACTTTGAATTGACAGTATTTTTTGGGGCCTTTGGTGGTAAAACATCTAGTTCTTCGGCATCTTCAGGATTGGGGGCCACTGTAGCTGGTTTCATTTGTTCACCTGGTCTTGTGGAAACTTACTTTCTCCTTTTACGAACTGCTGGTTCTTCGTTGTAACCACGAGATTCCTTCAGAAACTCCAATAAACTTTCATCCAATGACCTTTCCGAATTTGACTGTGTCGATGCCTATTGATCGAAATCCGGACTGCAGGTTTTTTGCTGCATTTTCTTTTATGTATACCCATAAGCGGTTTAACAGCGATGGGAATTGCTCCTTCGGTATGGCCCCTTTTCGACGCGATTCCTTTCTCCAGCCATCCAACACCTCGCTCCACTTTCGCTTCATTGGAGCAAAAAAACTGACATCCAGCGGTTGCATTAAGTGGGTAGAGTTTGCCGGGAGGGGCGTCATGTAGATGTTATTGTCTAAGGCAGCTTCTACAACGCGAGGTGAAAAGTGTGATGCTAGGTTGTCGCCAATTACAATTTTTATTTCCTCTGGAGTGCTATTTTGTTTGGTATAAGTAAGCAATATTTCAAAAACCCACTTTTCGAAGGTCACCATATCAAACCACCCACTTAATGTTGACTCATACACTGTCCCTCTAGGCCCCCCAATCGTCCAGTTTTCGTAGAGATGTTGTGCCTTATAGACGACCATCGGGGGTAGCAACTCACGTTTTGCTGTGCCGCAAACCATCACACTTACCGAAGTTCTCGAGTGTTCCCGAACCCTTTCTACTCGCTTAGTTCCCCTAGGAACTAAGACTTCCTTGGCGCCGGGATCGTCGGTAATATTTGTCTCATCATAGTTGTAGATATTTTGCGGTAGAGCATTTTGTAACTGATCTTTAATGTTATTAAAAAATTCGGTTACTTGTGGTGCACCAACCGCAGATCGCTGGCGTTTAATATTGGTTGCTAAGCGAGTGCTTAAGTTGTTTCTTGCTGCAAAGCAATATATCAAGTCTTCTCCAGGTTGATTATTCTTCCATTCTGGGATATATCTGCCCCGTTTAGTCACAAATTTTGAAATAACCTAGCGAACATCTGCTGGCGTCATTGGGAAACCCCAGTCGCTCACTGTTCGAAGAGATTTTGCTATTAACTCTTCTTCCTCCTGGGTCAGTACAGTAGGACGACCTGGTTTTCCGGGATGTTTTTGGTGGATTTTTTCCAACAAAGTTGTTCTTGGGACCTTGAACTTCTTGCTGGCAGCTAACTGGGACATCCCTTGCTTCACAGCTTCTACAGCTTTGGCCATGTTTTCCGGAGGATAAATTTGGTAACTCCTTCCCCCCACTTTCTTTACATACGTGCGTGGCATCTTATGACTACTTTAATTTGTTAATCAAAATAAATCTGAAACAAAGAGAAACCTGTCAACTGAAAAAAAAATATAATTAAAAAAAAACAGAAAAAAAAAACAAAATTACATCAAAATTAAGGTATCGAAGTTTCCCCGGATGTCGAAGTATCCCCAGTTTACGGCATATCATTTAGGGACACCACGGTTTAACCCATAAGTTGTATCCACATACAAAATTAAACAAAGTCCTGCATCAAAACAAATAACAGCAACAATATTATAAACTTAAATATTAATTTCTTATCTGATACTTTAATGATGTACCTACCCTACTGAAACCCTACTGTAAAAAAAACAAAACCAGAACAAAAATTATTGGCAGAATGCTACAAATGGGTGAAATACCAATTTCGTTAGTAGATCATTTTCTATGTAATGGAATAAGGAACTAAATCGTCTAAATTATTTTATAATTTCATATCTTCAATTGAATTCTTTAAAAATGATAAATCCACAAAAAGCTATTAAATTTAGTCTTGGATTTTTGAGGACGGAATAAACGTAAGTTTGTCAACGTTTAAATTTAACTGTAACTCATAAACTGTGCATTTTTAGTATAATATACACAAAATACGATTTTTTGCAGATGATCAAATTTCCTATCGAAATGGCAAATTATAAATTTGCAATGAATTCAAAATTCTTTTTTTCAACAAAATAAGTCAAAATAACCATTTCAAAACAAACAAAAAAAATTCATTTTTGTGAGAAGTACCTCTCATTTTGCGATATCGATTAAAAAAATCACCGAAATATATTTTGATATATTGCTAGTTCAAGCGCGCAATTTCCTACAAAAAGCAAACGTGCGATAATATTTACAAAAACGCTTGCGAAACTTTCATGGAAAAAGCTACTCAATTTTTAGTTGTTGCATTATCCACAGTATGGCAGCTAATGCTTGTCGACTTTGACACTCGATATCTCAGAACTTATAGGACTGATTTGAACCTTTTTTTCAAATTAAGCCCATTTTTTAGTCATTTTAATTGTAGTATTTGGTATTTTTTACAAACACTAATGACAATTACTGTAATTACAATCTGATCTGAACTTAGGTCAACGAGTAATATTTTTCTAACCTAATTTACTACTGCTACAAAACTTATATCTAAGAACTTACTCACTAGTGGCCCTTATATTTTTCTAATACTTAATTACAATAATATTAATATGTACACAGGCACTGTTTTCTGCTTTTGCACTAACACAAAATTTTAAGAGACCGAAGGGTTGAGCCTCTTGATCCTTCTGATCTGGTTTGTATCTATTGTCGAGGACCTGTTTGTATTGTAGAGGGCTTCGACATTGACGTGACGATGAAGTCGCTGTTCGTGACTTTTGGCGAATTCGCTGATGGTCTGGTTAACGGTGTCCATTCCCATGTCCCTATGGAGGTCACAATTTCTTCAATACCAGGAGGCATTAATAATGCTCCTTAATACTTTGTTTTGGAATCGCTGGATTATATCTAGATTGCTCTTATTGGCACAACCCCATAGCTGGATGCCATATGTCTATATACGGACTTCAGAATTCATATTTTAATCTTCGCTACAAGTTTTACAATGGCTTTACGTGGGAGATGTTTTAGAACTTCCCCCGTAATTAGGTCAAATGCTGGGGCTTTTTTCGGGTTAATGTTTTCTTTAATTTCTTTTGTTATTTCTTTTGGGGTAGCGAGTCTGATTGCACCTTTTTCCTGGATAAGATTCTCCCAGTCGAGAGTATTTTCTCCCTCATTCGGCTGGAGAGTCTCTTCGAGATATTCAGCATACCTGTTGGCTTTTTGCATATTACTTTTTGCCCACGTACCATCTGTATTTTTAATCGGTGGATTCTGCTGTCTCTTTAGCCTCTAGCCTCTTGGTAGCCCTCCAAAGATCTTCGATTTTTTTAATCTCTCTTTTGAGTTTTTATGTGGCATAATTTAATATGGTTTTATCGACTGGTGATGCCTAGTTTGATGCCAGATTCTTCTGAGCCTTCTTTTCTCAAAAATAAGAGCTCTGATTTCTTTGGGGTAGTTGTTACCTTTAATTCTTGTTATAATATATGGAGTATTATACCATGCAGTTCGTTGGATAACATTAACAAATGATTCTGCTTCATTATCTAGTTGTTCTTCATTTCTTAGAGGCACTGACAAATTGATACTTTCTTCACGTTTTAATCTGAAGCTTTTCCAGTCTGTTAGTTTATTTACTAATCTTTGGGCTAATTCACTTTGTATAATGCTGTCACTGAGCGTAAGTAATATGGGAGAATGGTCAGAGTTCAAATCCCAAGCTTCTTCCACATGTATATAGTTTACTGATACATTTCGAGTTATGAAAAATCAATTAGATCTAGGATTTTGTTGGGGTCTGTAGGCCAATAGTAGTATTTGTGAATTCGGTTTTCGAAAATTTTGTTGATTAGCGAAAAAGGGTAATTATTATTTGAAAAAACATTTTTTGCTTTTTCTATGTATTCTTCTCTAAAAATGGCAGATGTATAGTTTTATTGATCTGTCTGTAACACCATACGAGATTATGTTGTTTTTGTATTCCATTTTGTTAATATTTCAGTTTTATTATTTATAAGAGTTAAATCTAAGAAATTGATATTAATTTCTGATTCGTTTTCAATTGTAAATTTTATTTTTGGATGGTAACTGTTAAATTTATTTAAAATAGAAATCTTATATGTAGTTGGAAACGCAGTTATGCAATCATCAATATAAATGCAACATACAGAAAAACGTTCAAACGGACACAAATATTCAGCTAATATTACAGCGCCAAGAAAACATTCTAACGAAACAGTTCATAATTTTAACTACGAAAATACTAAAGTTCTTAATAAAGAACAAAAATATAAAACGCGTCTAATTATGGAAACAATTTATATTAAAAATAATCCCAATAACAAAAAAGATACATAACTAAAATACATAACAAAGATACATAACAAAAAAGATACATAACTAAAATATCTTTTAATAACCAAAATAAACTTTTGTATTTTTATTAAGATAGCTCGAACTATCCACAAAATTAAAAACATTGTTTTGAAAAAAAGTAGATCTAGAATCAGTGATCTAACATACGAGGTTAATACGAAAACTAAATATTTTTTCAGCAAAATCTCGGAAAATACATACAAGTAAAATTAAAATTGCTCTAACTTTTAAACGGGTAAAGATAAGATACTAAAATATTATAATATATTATATTCTTGAAGGAAATTTCATGGTCTACAACGTTTCCGCTTATGGAATTTCGTATATACAAAATGAAATATTAGCGAGAAAGCGAACATATAAGTTCGACAAGTACGTTAGTGTTATAATTAGACATTTATTGCATCATATTAGCGTATTATCCTCGGGAAAATATAAGATGTCATTATCATAAAAATTGTCTTAGCCCCAGCGAAAAATATGATTTTGTGACATTTAATTTCCTTCCAAATTTCCGAGCTATTGGTCTAATAAAACTAAGGGATGGTTAAACATTTCTGAGAGGTGGTCAAATGATCCATCGCTTTTCAGCCCCTAAAACACATGCCCTTGTATTTGAGCGATATGTGAAGTTAGCCCCAATTGTTTTTTAAATACTACTTTTTTCGCAATTACTTTTTTTCTCAGGGTAATTTAACTAAACTCAGAGGTCTTTCCTAGTCTTACGATGCTCTATCCTCAGGAAAAGATAAAATGCTATTATCATAAAAATCTACTTAGCACCATCGAAAAATACGATTGTAAAACATGTAATTGCGCTGAAATTTTCCGAGAAGGTGTTATAAGAAAACTAGATGGTGGGAAAAATACTTTTGGGGTTGCTCTAACAACCTGAAATGTCAACAACTAGGTACTTAAAAACCACCCCTTTAATTCTAGAGTTAGCTAAACTCACCTTGGATGATTTTTTTTCAGAAAATTGTTTATTCTCAATAACCATTTTTCTGAGGGTGGTCAAACGAAAACAATTGGTGGACTTATATGGTATAACGAAGGCCTTAGACGATTAGGCTATGGACAACTCGATTTTGCAAAGTTTCTGGAGCTACGTGAAGAAGCCCCAAAAATTTATTGTAATAATATCTGGAAATCAAAAGGTGGTCAAACGGTGGTCTGTGATAGAACGAAACATCGGTAGTGCTCTATCTGACACTTACTGTACCTACCAGCTAGACCATCAGTGTGTGTACGGGTTAGCTTATTTGCGTTTATTTCCTGCCGGCCAAAAAATCACAGGCCTACGGAAAAAATGTTGGGAGAAATAAACACGATCAGATAAGGTGGATTAATAGCATTGCGTCCAGACAATTATATCTCCGCAAGCTAAGTAAGAAGCTGAAAGAGCTATGTGGTAAAAGGCAAACTAACAGAGTTCTCTCTGCTAGTTATTCTGCCCGGTCTTTTAGGTAAGACCGGCCCTAAGTTTAAATAATGTGGTGTATGTTAATTGTCCTTTTCTTGTTAGCTTTTTAGTATTTTTTGTGGTTTTCGTAACAACGTTTGTGTGGGGCATCCTTATTTATTTCGATTAAAATATATCTAAATATTACCGGGAGAGATTAATTTTCCTAGTCAGATCCCGCACCACTTAAACCATGAGATAAAGACAGTTTCCCCTCATCCCCCGTCATCCCCTCCCTCTCCCTCATTTTGGGCCAACTTCACGGACCTGAAGTTGGCCCAGTTGAGGTTGGACTTAATTAGTTTTTATTTATAAAATATTATAAAACGTGTCTACATTTTTATTCACACCTCTGTTGATCATGCTATCTATCTTCTGCTGCTAATATCGATCGGTTTCGTTCGCTTCGGCAACATATTAGTTTTTAATTATTCCCAGATTTTGCTTATTTATTTGGAAGAACTACAGAATGGCAGCATAGGGAAAGAGACAGTCAGACAACCACAAAAAATTTAACAAATTCGCTTATTAATAGCACTCATCACATCATTAATAACTTCTGCATTTCCGCCTGATAAATACAAAGACTGATCCAGCAAATATTCGGCGGGCATAAATAGAAAGTCAGAGAGTCTCACCTGCAGGGAGGGTTTTATATAAAACAATGCAAATGCTATCGACTCACCTTTATTCCAAATTCGTTTCAAATTCGGACTTCATGTGAGTTCTTTTATTGTGAGCAGCGGATATCAGTCGGACCGGGGTTATGCCCAGTATGGGGCAGGCCGGTTTATTGTAGTTTCTTACTTGGGATTTTAATCATATAATTGTTATTGGCAAAATTTATACAAATCGTCACGCTTCCGAATTTGATGCGGTGGGATATTAGTTTTTTTTGTTGAATTTGTCGTTTATATTCTAGTCACTGTGATGATTCCGATAATATCTTACCGACCATTTTTAGCTACTGAGTAATATATTATGCATTTGATGAATCACTGGGCTTTCATTATATATATGAAGCAGTGGAGGCCCGCGCGGGAGGACTCGGAATTCACCCGCAAGAAATTTTACGAATCGTCTTTTTGGATTCCGCCAACAGAAACTGTAAACTTAAAAAGAATTTATTTCTATTTGTTTAAGTACTACTATTGTAGCCAACTATCTAATTTAATCGATCTTGGTTAAAATTAACAAGGTATTGTCAGAAATATTGAAACATTCACATTTCAAGTGAGAACACCTTACCAATATAGTTTTGTTTGTAAAATAAGAATAACCTTATATTTACTCTTACTTTTCTGATCTTTTTCCTGCTTTTAAAGGAATTCTTGCAGAAACAAATGTTGGACTCTTATTTGTTGGATCAAATGTTGTGGTCTAAGATCAAATTGATGATGAAAAAGAACGATAAGCGTAAGTAAATAAATAACAATGATTTCAAACCAGACTATTGATCATCGATCATTCAACTCACGTAATTTTTTCTCCTGTTCATCAATTGGTACAACAATACACCAGAAAATATCTTCCGTGGAATTTACAGATTGTCTAGAGAATGTGTTGTCCAACTTGCCGAAGAAGTTTCCACTTCTATGAACATGCAGAGAGAAGAAATAGCCATGTGAAAATTAGACAGAATTTTAGCTAGTTACATGTGATGTCACATGGTAGTTATCGAATGTGTGTGGGTTAATAAGACTTGCTCATGCCAATGGCTCAAGAAGCTATCCAAATGTGTGAACAAGGTCACATCAGTTATAGTTAATCCTTTAGGACATCGCATATTTAAATTTCCCACAACAAAAGAACAGACAAAAGGGTCAAAGGAAGAGTTTCATTATTAATTATTTTGTGTTTAATTATTCCTTTTTCCTTTCTGACCATAGTTTTTCACCTTGTAAATGGCTAAAAACAAGTTATGAAAGATACTTAAATACATATACCTATTAAGTTAGGTAGGTAACTAACATATATTATCATATTTATTTGTGTACATTAAAAGTATATTTATTTATTTCGGCCTAATGTACTAAGGCCACACATTTACCCTGACAGTATATTAAGGGCATCATAATATATATGTTAGATACCTATTTAGGTACTTTCTTCCATTTCTGGGTGCTTTTTACAGCACCTGAGCCCAAACTGCTAAATTTTTGCTTTCCATAACTGAGTAAAAAAATATTGTCCAAATGGTAATTTCAAATGACAGCTTATGTCACATGTAAAGACACCTCGCAATGCAAAAATATAATACCATAAATAGTTCAATAGTATCGACTTTAACAAGTAATTTAGTTTTAAAGCACTTTCCTGCACTTATTTATTTCATTAAACATATAGGAATCTACGATACACACAAACTTAAGGTTTGAGGCTTATATACGATCCAGAATCGTTAATAAGAAAATAGGTAGATGGAGTTATGTGTACTGTAGAATTTTATATATATATATATATATATATATATATATATATATATATATATATATATATATATATATATATATATATATATATATATATATATATATATATATATATATATATATATATCATTAATATCATTAAATATAAATAATATACAACCAAAAATTACAATTACACAAATGTGTATAGTTGATTACATATATAATACTATATAATTCTATAATTCTCTAATTGAAGGTAATTGATTTAATTAAAAGGTTATAAATAAAATTTGTTAAATTTGGGTAACTTGAAATATAAATAAATCAGAAAATAGACCTAATATTAGCGCTCATTAATAAGTAAATATTCAATAAATATTCATGTTCAAATTAAGTTATATTAAAAAGGCGTAAGGTAAAAAGGCGTAACAGAAGTACCTAACACTCTAAAGTTGAGCCATACAAATGTATAAAGTAGAGAATATACACACAAATATATTGTAATTTGTAATTTATTAATAATAAGCGAAATATTTAACTGGAAGTACCAATATAAATCAGAGCATATATTGTAGCAGAATATTTTTATTAAATTTACTAAACTCAATCTAATTTAAAAATAAGAAATACAGTGGATATGATTTCAAGGCTACAGCTCGAGTCAAATATGAACATTTTGAAAGTATTAATTGGAGTAAATAATTCAATTGAAACATTAACTTATAGTTATAAATACTAATAAACATAAATTGTGTCTTATTTTATATTAAAAATGTTAATAGTTGAATTAAGGCGAGCACATTAGAAGGCACGCTGCTATTGCGCTATTGGTCAATATAAATTGTTGATATGTAAAACATTCACTAATAAACTTACCAGGGATAGAACTTCCTTGGAAACAGATAACATAGCCACAAAGAGTCGTAATATGTAGTCAGGAGGTAGAATACGCGTTTTTTCTCAGTCCGTGTGTAAATTATCCCCATACATTTTATATAACCCAGTATAACACATTCAAAATAGCAAATAATTGCGTAGAAGTCTTTTACAGACAGTTGTCTAAAATAAGTTGATAAGTTTTAGCCAGTGTTAAATTATTATATCATCCAAGGGAAGTGAGCCATAGGTACAGTCCTATACAGATGTGAAACATATACCTAAACTGTGTTCCCACAAAACTGTTAATTAACTTGATGATATGACCAAGTAGGTCCGTCATATTAATTGTTAAGGATTACACTAAATTACACATAGTGTTAGTGCATCGATTAACCATCGAAATCAACTGAACAATCAAAGTGTTCATAGTTCACAAAGATAAAGTAAACAGCAGATTCCACAGCCGTAGCATTTAACGACTTTTTCCTAACCATACGATTATAATGAAAAAAAACTCCTCGCTCCGCTTGAAATTTACGAGAATTAGCGCCTTCAGTGGTAGTGTCATCGGCTTGAAAAAATGATTGATGCACTTCGGCAGAAAAACAAACAAGTTTTTTTTACAATTTTTACACTTAATCTGTTAAGTGGCACTTATACGCTTCCATGCGGCGCCTAAGAAAAAAATAAAATCCGGATCTAGACCAAAATGGGTACCTAATTAATAACCTATTAAAGAAAATACTTCCTATTCTATACTTGTGCGGGCGACATTAAAGACACTAGTTAGTGATAGTTAGCAACTAACTATCGGCTAAGTATATGATTAGACTTGTCAACAAGAGCTTTGTGGTCTCCTAAGCCGACTAGGATTCTCGATGGGTGGCTGAAAACAAACAAGCTCGGGCTCGGGTCAGTTTTGCTTGATTAGAGATTACATTTGTCATTACATTTTCGGGTAATTTGTTAATATAATTTTTGTCTTTGTATAGTTGCCGATTTTGTCTATTATCTTTAGGGGATTGGATACTCATCAGACCGAGAGACGGTGACAATAATCCGAGGTATTTAAATGGTGGTCAAGAAGGTAAGGATTCAGGTAGAGAATTTGGATGACACGCAAATATCGGATTATGGATGTAGTTAGGTACACAAATCGGGTTACAGAAACTGTATATCATAACAGTTGCATATTAATTACATTATATATTATATATACAGCTAAGTATCACTGTGATAGTTAGATACTTACCTTACTAAATGTTCATTAGATAGAGATATAGATGATTCTTGTGCAATGTACGAGTAATCTATATTGATATTATCTCCTTCGATCTTGAATGAACGAATGTAGTCTACAATCTTTACTCTGTCTATATGATATGTTATGTTTTTTGCACCTTCATTAATTATGAAGTATTGTATTTTATTTACACTTAATTGCCTTTTACATTTTTTATGAGATTCTTTATATTTATAAATCAACGTCACCCTATTTCTAATTATTCTTTAAATGTAAGTGTTTAACTTTATCCAACAAGTCAAGGACGTTTAGTTTTTAGACAAAAGTTGATAGTATATATACAGCGTAAATTAAAATGTATCGTCCTGAACTATAATTGCAGTATATTTTAAATAAATACATACCCTCGGATATTGCTGTGACTACTTCCTCCAAATCGGAGAAACTGGTTTAGTTAGAACAGCGCATACCGGCAGAAAGGGTCACAACCCTTTGACGATATTTTGAGGATCATTTTGAAGATATTAAAAAAAACAAATGTAACAATTAAGAGCTGATTATTATTAGTGAGCATATATTAAATAATAACGTAACAGCAAATGATCACGAATATTCGTACATCCTTGTTAAAGAAGTCTATATTTTACCTACTCTGCTGGGCCGAATGAATTATTCATAAATTTGATCATTGACAACTCTATTAAAATTGATATATGACCAGGCAAAGGGGAAAGTAATTCTGCAAAATCATTTTTTAACCAACCAGCAACATCTAATTAAAAGCTACTTTATGTTCCACTTGATAAAATAGGGGGATGGCCACTGTTTAACCCAAAGATGGTTAACACCCCTTCCAATATCAATTACGAAATGGGGTGGATGCTTAGCTAAAAAAATACTTGCGTGCTTTAATTGCCGTCTTCGGAAGAATACAGATTTCCATTTGTAAAGTCATTTAAGATAGGCATTGTATTCGTGAATTAACACTAAGGGTCATGTAATTATATCGGGATCGTTGATGTATTAATAAGGGGCTTGAAGAGCTGCCAATTTTTTTGAACAGGCGGGTTACTAGTAGCATCAAACTGCTAATGCGATGGAATTGTGTTATGCCATTTTGATGCTCGTGGACGTTAATTATAGTGATTGGAAAACGAAAGTGATTCGAAAACGAGTTAAAGCCTTTTAAGAAATTGTATGCTATCAACTGGACGACTGGAACAATGCCATCCGCTGATACCGATGTGCGATGGTCTTTGGGTTTGATATGGGCCGAAGGCATCAATCTAACGATAACGTGGGTAAAATTTTTAAATAGAATTCATATATTCTTTCTGCGTGTAAAAAAACATATATATAGGGGGTCATCTCTTCTTCTATAACATCTCTTCTTTTAGAAGAGAATATATATATGAATACTGATAGATTTTTATTTTGCCTATCAGCTGCTCAGATTATTCCGGAGGTCTTGTATAAGTGAATTAGATGGTTAGTTAGAGGATCTCATAGCACTTAGGTACCCTTAAATATATCACCTCGGAAAAATCACAGCTTGACATTTACTGACTTGATCTATCTCTACTTTTATTTCATACGAACCTGTGTCACAACATTCATATTTTCCTTAGATCTTTTTTTGCAAAATTATGAAACACGTCAACCTATTTTTTAACGCATCAATCAATATTTTTTCAGGATTTATGTTTGGGGTACAGATTTTTAAAAAAATTGAACCCCTCATATTTTTCAATAAAATTTAATACATTATAGTTTTTTTAGACCAACGCCCACAGTACTATTACGGGTTGTCTGTTTACTGTTTGAGATAGGAAATCAAGTTAAGCAAATTGCAGCTTTTATTCATGACAGAAATTATATATAATTGAACAAAAAATATTGTATACAAGAAATTTATAAAAAAAACTGTTAACTGTAAAAAATCAGTAATTCTAACCATTAATTTATTCCATTTCTCTCTTGATTAATTGGTAACCTGATTAATTGGTTATGAAAAATTTTATGAAAAGTATGAATTAAAATGGCATATTTATTTAACTGAATAGAAGAAAATTGACGTAGTTATTAATGATTGGATATGGTGATGTAAGGTGACTAGTTAAAAAAATTGGAAATGGGTGGTGTACAAAATTTACTTCTATAAGGTAGACCTCAAGTCAACAATATTAAATTAACTTTCCTCAATTCAGTTTAAAGACTACCTACGAGTAGATCGAAACAAAAATTATTATCTGATTACGAACAGTTAGTTCGTAATGAAAAATATCTGCGAAAATATATAATTTAGGTATTAACGAAAAGACATTATGAACGAAAACTAAGCAAAATTAATTTTCATTTCAGAAATAAAATATTATACACTTTTCCCATTTTTTCCATTTGAAAAAAATTAGAAAACGTAGGTACCTGGAAAATTATTAAAATGTCAGTTGTGTGAAATATACACTGTTTTTTAAATTTTTGTTTGATTATTTTTTTGTGTCACATCTTTTGGATGCATTATTACAGAATATTTTACAGACGGGCAACGAATTTCTACGCTAAACCTTGTTGCAGATATAATTTTCACATAACTCAGCAACGCATAATCGAAAATTAATAATCCGTATGTCGTTGGAAGGGAAATTTCACACAGATTGTGAAAATTGAAGTATATAGGGTGTTGTATTAAATAAAACATTATTCATCTACTTGGGTATTCTGTCATTACTGAAAAAATAAAAACACAAAAATTAATAAAGGAACGTCTGCGCCGATGGATAAGTCAAGGGTTGGTTTTGAAAAAAGTTTTTGGCTAATCAAAAAATCTGACACCAAATAGCAGATTAACAATAATATAACATATCACTTTAAACGTTTACCTTTCAAAAACATATCCGCTTTCGTTCTCAAAACCTTTTACACGAGTGACACACAGTCTATTATAACAGTTTATATTTTATTTTATTTTTTAAATTACAAACTGTCATACTAGTCTGTCTGACAGTCGCGCTTAAGGTTTTGAGAACGAATACGGATCAATTTTCGAAACTTAAACGTTTAAAGTGATGGATGTTACATTGTTATATATAATTTTTATATATATATAATAAGTTATATATAATATATTAAGATATATAATTTTATATATAAACTGATCAACAAAATAAACGTTACACTGCCAAATTTGCTCTGATTTTGGAACAGAATAAATCTGGATTGCCGCCGCCTATTTAGTTTCTGTTTGAAGTGTTAGCTAGTACTATGTTTTGTCTGCCGGTCCTTGTTTGTACCAAGGATATATGTTTCATATAAAGTTTCTACAGGGCGGAAAATAAAACAGTGCTAAATTTCTGAAATTTCGGCATCGTCCCATTTCAACAAAAAATTTTTTTTCTGTATTTCAACATGAATGTCATAAATTAGAACCTCATATCTCGAAAAGGTTTTTGCGATTTTCGTTGATTTGCCTTATTTACACAGTGACCGCAAAAACATCCATTTTTGGCCTTGCATTGATAACTTTTTTACTCGTGAACCGACTCTCAAAATCCAGGCCTCATGTTGAAGCTAAAACTGCAGTTAATAAAGCACGATAAAGATAATCGACTCCAGGCAAAGTTTCAATATACAGGGTTGCATCAAAGTTGAACCAAATCTGCATAACTCGCATAACCTAGTATTCTGAGAGACTTCAATTAAATACAACTTGCTTTCGAACAAATTGTATAATCTGAACACTTTATTATTATCGTGCTTTATTAACTGCAGTTTTAGCTTCAACATGAGGCGGCGGCAATCCAGATTTATTCTGTTCCAAAATCAGAGCAAATTTGGCAGTGTAACGTTTATTTTGTTGATCAGTTTAGTTATATAACTAATTTTCTTCTGCCGTTATTATCAACCATAATCGGGAGAAACCATAAGTTTCTCCGAGAGCGAGAGAGAGAGAGAGATACAATGTCATGTCAAATGTCAAATGTCAAATGTCGAGCAGGTCCATGAAGAAATTCTACAGAAGTGAGCTGCCCCCAAAAGTGTGCTGTGGATTTAGAGAAACAGCCTTCATCAAAAATGTGCATGACATAGGAGTAAAAACAATTTTCCTCATAGTACTTTATATTATATACAAGGAGGTGTTTCATAATACTATATATATTTTAAATATTAATGACTTAATTACTACCACAATGTTTTTTTTTTATAAATTATAATGCTTATTTCGTTAACGTTAACGAATATGACTTTAATGGCCGTGAAATGGTCCTTTGGTCAACATTGACGATAACATTAAAAAACTAAAATTTCCTTTTTTTTTTGGAAATTCTGCAACCCTTTGAACAGCCGTATCTTAGAAACTATTTGGTCTACCGGGACCAAATTATTCTCATTTTGTTGCAAATTTAGCATACCTAAAAAGTATACGTAGTACCGTTTGCCGTAATATATCTCCTTGGTGGTAAAAAATGACAAAAACTGAAAAAAGTCCGAAAATTTAATGTTTTCGAGTACTATTTAACAGATACGGAGGGCTTTCGAGGTGGAAAACTTGGATTTGTCATTAACATTTCATTACATACAGCATCTATAAAAATCAGAACTACCTCATCTGATGCAAGGGAACATGTACCAATTCCAGACTAATAGATAGTATTAATTTTATGTTCTATGAGAAATACCTTCCTCTGTAGGTATCTAAAAAGTGTACGCCTATGTTTTAAATTAAGAGGTTTTTTAAATTAAGTTTTTTGAGGCCATATCCGGGAATTGAGGAATTCTGTGCAAAAATCCCACTGTATGCTATAATAGCGAACATTATCAGATACTTATAAATAAACTGTTCCAAAAATCTAGCTCGGATATTGTTAAAATAGTTGCGGTTACGTGTTGCGTGAGCGCCGCACAATAGAAGAAACGTTTTTTTTCTACGATTTTCTATTCACAAGGAAGTCGGTTACTGTTAACAAGGCTCCTACGGCCTTCGCAGCTCCCGTGTGAAGCAAAAGAGACCGGATATTGGTAAAATTGAAAATATGAGTTTACTTATTACCGAACGAACATCAATCATTTCGTTCCTCTACCTGAATCTGTGCTACTTATTAAAAATTATCATGTTCACGGGAAAATTAACCTTTTTTATGCGGTTCGACCCCACAAAAAATGTCGAGCAATTACTGCGGTGGCCGTACGGAGATTTAACAAGGTTTGTATATAGACCTCAAGCTAACAGTATCGATGTATAAAATTCCTAAAATCTGCTGCTAAATCAATGATTATATATAACTTTTTCGACGCCCATTCCCCATTCCAGGGCGGATGACGAGTATTCATGAAAATTAAATATGTACTGTTTGTAACATCGAAATATGAGACATAAAATTTTCAAAGGATACCCGCAATTGCCGCAATGGGAGATCGGGGCAGTATAACTCTTCTTACAGCAAGCTAAAATCGTCACTATAAAGGTACTTCCATTCAATAATTTGTTGTTTTGATAGAATACTAATAAGTAATCAATTTTAACACAAAACCCATCAAAATAATACACTGCATTAAAGAGGAACTGTATTACTTCTAGTTCAAGAATTATTATTGACCCCACTTTACCACAAACGTTCGATGGTCTTAGGCAATTTAGGCATCCAAATGAATGCGAATGATGTGACACGGCCGATGTGACACGGCCGAGGAACGTGTAACATGGATCCGTAATATTTGAATGGGAAACATTTTTATTCTGCATTACATTCACCATCCAATTGTTTTATGATAAGACGAAAGGTATATAGTGTGATCAATGTTTTGTTATACGACATGATAATATCATAACGTGATGGACCATGTATATAAAATCATTTACTTTTCCTTAAATTTCTGGAAATCGGTTATACTTGACAACGCTGTTAAAAATGCGGTAGCAGGTAGCATAATTCAAAATTTTAATGTAATTTTGGATGCATATATCTTCTGAATAATATGGAATATCAAAATACGGTTTTCAGGGCGTCTTTGGAAGTTTCGTTGGTAATAAAATGGCCTGAATATCATGTTTCTATCGTGCCCAAAAGGAATATACGGGGGGTGTAATCTAAGCCCCTACAAAAATCAAAATTTAATTCTTACCGAGAATTTAGTACAACCAAAATCGAGATAAAAATTTTAAACCAAGGTAGCCTATGGACCAATTAGAAGAAACAGGTTTGGCCGTTTTTTGATATCTTGCTTATTTCCGAATATGCGGGGAATATTTCCGAATTTTATTGAAATTAGAGGATTTTTTTGAAAATTCATCTCTTGCTGTTTAAAAACAAAGTTGGTAATGCCACTAACTGTCTTAGTAGCTAGAATTGTCATTTCTTATACAGGGTGCCCGGGAAAACATTTAATAAGCATGTGTCATAAAAGTCTGCCAATTTAAATAAGCTGTGTTCAAAACCCTGTATAATTAAAATGAACGATAATTTTAAGATTTTAAATCTGTGAAGGGAAACCTTAAGATATCCTTAAGATACCTTAACATAACCTTAAGACCTCGAGATAAATATCTTGAAACGGTTTTTTATTTTTCTTGGTCGGATGAGTATTATCATAATTACAATTTCGTTGTAATTACACGTTAAATCCCTATATAAAACATTTAAAAACCGGCGGTAGCAACTAATGAACAGGGTGGGCTAAGTATTGTAACAATCCAGTCACCACTGGAAAAAATATTTTGTTTGACATTTGGTAATGTAGCAGCACAATATCTAAATATTGTGTTTATGCTGTTCATGTCGATAGTTTGTATTGAAAAATATTGTACAATTTTAATATAAACAAGTGTATAATATCACAATAATTAACAATAAAAGAAAGAAGAAATTGTATTAGCCTGTTAAATGAGAGTTTTACGTAATATACTGTTGCTAGGATATACTAACGCCGTATATCCAGCCAAAGTATGGTTCACAAATTAAAAAGGAGGTTTGATGAAACAGGTGATGTTAACCTTTATCATGGAGGGCGAAAAAAAAATCATTTGAACGGATTTTGATAAGAAATGTTCGTAGGAATAGGAATCAAAGTTCGAGAAAAATTAATGATACATTTCGGAACCAAACAAGAGTTTTAGTCTCAAATCGTACGATAAGACGAGGGATTAATCGCAAAACTTAAGGTAAGTTATCTAGCAGAGTGAATCATGTGTATATCCTACTTATGACATGAAAGTGTAGGGGCGGTGTTAATGTGTAAGTGAGATGAAAAAATTGACTTGTACCGAAAGTGTAGGGACTTGTACCGAAAAAAATTTAATTTTTTATCAATTTTTATTTGGAATTTAATTCACGTATTAAATGAATCAAGGATTTTTTGTTTTTATGCCACTTTATAATCCTAATACCTTAAATGTACAGTTTTTCTAGAGACAGACGTCGAGCAAAATGTTGCTTCCCCGTATCAAACAGCTCGATTAGCGTGGGTTCGCAATCGCTTGCATTTGAGATAATAGTGGGAAAACTGTCAGCACAGATTTAACCTGATTTATTCTGATTGCAGAATTCTAGTGTGGCGGTAACCTAAACCTAGATATGCCGAAAAAATATGGTAGCTCATGAAGCTTGTGATGGAAGAGATAATACTGTTTGGGTTGCACTGAAGTTGAACCGCGATTCCGTCATAGCTTAACGCTATAGGGACAATGTTTTGCTTCCAATAGTTAATCCGTCGCATGCGTATTGCAATTTGCAGTGTATTATGTCGAACTGGGTTCTGTTTGTGTCCTGGGAATGTGAGGTTATATGATTTAGTTGATGTTTATGAAAAGCCCTAACGTTTTGTGTCCATAATTATACCCTTTATTTAGTTCCTTTTATATTTCACACGTTACCACGGTAGCTTTGTAGATTCAGAATAAATTTAGTATTAATTCCCGATGTGCTCAGGATTCCTACCGCGAACATACCACGACATATACAAAAATAATCAGCAGGCTAATGTCTTATGTCATCTTAATGCTCTTATGTCATCAGCTGCCATTTGAGCATAAAACACAGGGTCTGATTAAAAACAATTTGGGCCGCTTTCACCAACTTTTGTTACAATTTAACGGTCCCTTAAGATACTTTTAAGGAATGATTAAGGATATAATAGTTTCATCAACACTTGTTAAAATATAACGGGCCGTTAAAGGTTCGTTAATTTAAGGGACCGTTTTTCCTTCCTTAACTATTTAATGAACGATTAAATGCGAATATAACCTAGAAATTATTTATTTGTGGTTTGTCAAATATAATTCAAGTACTTAATTTGAGTTTTGCATTATATGTTATATATGTGAGGATGGAAGAATTTGATGCCGAATTATTGTATCTAGACTTACTAGAAAACGACGTGCAAAATAACGAAAGAGTAAGGAAAAACTTGTTTGAAGAATTTGAAGGTGAAAAGTTCCGTGAAAGATATCGACTTTCGAAAGAGGTGGTATTGCAGGTCTTAAGAGAAATTGAGCCTGTGTTAGAATATCCAACAGACAGAAATTTTCCATTGACATTGACCCCTATCCAACAGTTGCTACTTGCACTAAGATTTTATGCCACCGGACCATTCCAAATAGTTATGGGTGACGTAATATAAATATATAGCAATATTTTTTGATAATTTAAAAAATTAGTTGTACCCTGTGTTTGTTCCCTCTTCCTTTTCCCTTCCATTCTGCTGCAATTCTCAACACGTGATCCACAGTAATATTATTAATAAATAAAAAATAAACACACACACCAGAGCACCAGAGAAAATAGAACAACACCTCGCCAATTGTCATTTCTCAACAGTTCAGTAACCGAATAAGGCGAAAAGCACTTAATTTTGACAGTTTATACCGCGTTGCCAAAGGTATTCAGTGATTAACTAACGCTGCATTAAAAATGGTTGGTGAAAGGATTATGTACTTAAGCAACCGTTAAATTTTAACGAATCGTTAGTTAACAGTTGATTAAGCAATATTTAACAAGGCTTGGTGAAATTGGCCCTTTAAGTTTAAAGTAAATTCAAGTAAACCCTATTCGATCTGCGTCCCTGTCTGTCTCTGTTATCTACAAGTTATATCCTCGCACATTGATAAACACTTTCTAAATTACGTACCTACATGTTATAGGTACTTATAAGATATCTGATAATTTTGAATCGTGTTATGATGATTTAGAGGTCATCAGGGTAAAAGTACCTAAACAAAATATTTCGAAGAAGTTGAATAACTATTCCTACTATAAATATAACATTTTATTTTAAAAACGCCGTTTGTGTATTCATCCAACATCCGTTGAATTCCTAACCAAATAAAATCGCCACAGATCACTGACAAAACGACTAAAATGCTAATTCTATGGGATGATACAGAACACCAAGAAAACTGAACGAGGAACATGTTCTCAAAACGTTCGTGTACTATCAAAAATCAAATCTAGAGCTGATTCAGAATATGAAATGCGCGTTTGAAATGTTCGTAGATGTTCCTGTCATCTACGACAAGTTTTATCCTCGAATGGCGGCGTGCACGTAGAGCTCTCAGAGGAGTTAGCCTGCTGATTGTTTTTGTATGTGCTGTGATAATACCTTAGAGTAAATAATGTAGTTGTCAAATTAAACCCTCACTTCTCCAGTTTTACGTCAAATTTTGGTGAAACACTAACCATTTAAAATGTCTCAAGTAGGACCAATGGAAACGTCTTACTTTGAAGATATATTACCCAACACCGGTACTGATTTAATTATCCATCCATTATAAGGAAACACTGGCATCATATAACGTTAACTGTATATATATTTGAGTTATTTTTAGGTTGGGGCCTCTATTACAAGTTCATGCTAGGAATGGCTTTCGTCGCGAGCTTCGCCCAAGCCACAGCCTTTTTGAGTGTACCTTTTTGCATACCCCTGTCCACGTGCGAGCATGCCATTACAAAAGAAATTAGCCTGAACCTCTACCTCAGCTTATGCCTTGGTAGGTACGCTTTAATATCTAATAATCTTGCACACAAAAAGTATAACGGATACATGAATACGCTTCGCGAGTATCAGTGGTTGGAGTATCTTCGTCTTTATGGAAAGTAAGCAAATCATATAATATATTATGTTTGTTAACGTTTTCAACGTGAAAAAAGTATTTTTGTTTTTTCTATAAAATATTGGAGGTAGTAGGTACACATATATGTTGTGTGCCGGGGTGCTAGAGTTAGGAAAAAGAACCCTGAATTGAAATTTTTTGCTTTCCCTGGACGCGATTGGGAGGTTGATAGAGGGAAAATATGAATAGTTTACTTTCGTCGGTCGCAGTGAGTATTAATTGTTAGATTTGCTTGATTTAACTGTTAACATATGCTTTATAATTTAATGTCCAAAAACGTCAGAGTCCCAGCTATTTTGTAGGTTATACATTTTCAGACAGACACATTGTAAAAAGTTACACAATTCATCATTTCGAGAAGACGTAGATCTGAGGGGCAGGGGCGCCGACTTTTGTGCCGAATTTTGTGTGGGTGATACTAATAAACAACTAATAAGTTAAAATTGCCTGCTACCTACTACGAAGCTCTGGATGAGAGACCTAGACCTATAGAACCTATAGAATATATAGCGTTCACAGTCTAGGAAACGTAAATATGCTTCCTGTAGCTATTCGCTTATCCGTAGGTCGTCGCTGATGATTCTTTCGCTGTCGCAGTTCATTACACCATAGTTTCTCGAGCGTTGCCGAGTTGAAATATCATTTCCCGTCTCAAAATACCCTAGCTATGGTAATAACTACCCGAGAAACCGTGGTGGAATGGATTTCAGCCACGAAAGTCAATGAATGTGTTGACCTGTTTATTTTCTCCCATTGATATTTTGATTTTCAGGTCGTACCGTGGGAGGTTTCCTACTGAACGTACTCGGTGACATCTTCGGAAGAAAGAGATTCCTCTCCTATAGTTTACTGCTGATTTTTATGTCGACTTTTATGGCGGCGTTTGCCTTTAACTACTATGTGATAATGGTGGCGGCTTTTATTCTGGCCTCTGGGTGAAGACTTTATAGGTTTTGTTTTAATATTTTTGTTTTTATTTTTTCCCATTTTTTTGTTAGAATCTAACCGTTTACGTACATGTACATATCCTATTCCGAAACTGATACATAACTTAGCCAGTAGGGTGTAAATAAGTGTATATCAGATGTATACCGGGTGTCAAAAAAGTCTAGAGTCTAGTTTTGAAAAACTATTCAGACATACCAAACTCAACCCCCCCCCCACTCCACCCAGTTACCCCCACCCCCGCCCCAGTGGGTGGAGTGGGGGGGGTTGAGTTTGGTATGTCTGAATAGTTTTTTCAAAAATATTCAACCCCTATTTTTTTGTTTTCCGATACGACGCATATTTTTCTAAATATTTGACCGTCCCGGGACTTTTGCTTCCGCTTTATTATTTTTAGACTGTCGATTTGAGCGACATGTAGCCGGTATACAAAAAAAAGTTTAAGACAAAAAGTTCTTATTTTTCATCGTAGAATCGGAATCTGTAATAAAAGTTGGGGGTTGCCATTTAAAATTCGGGAGTTACCCCCACCCCCGCCCCAGTGGGTGGAGTAGGGGCGTTGAGTTTGGTATGTCTGAATAGTTTTTTCAAAAATATTGATCTACTATTTTTTTGTTTTCCGATACGACACATATTTTTCTAAATATTTGACCGTCCCGGGAATTTTTTGACACCCGGTATAATCTGGCCAGTAGGCAAGATTATATGAATCTATCTACAGGTGATTCAGTCTACATGCGGCTAAGCGTGGTTAAGCGATATGTAAACTGCGTTACCAATACGAAATGTGTTGCTAGCATACTAAGATACGGTCCTAGGGACCTACAATGGCCCTAGTTACTACAGGGACCCAAAATGGCGGTGATTAAAACAAAACCGGCGTGCATTTAGCGTGCGTAGGGTAAAAGCAATAAAGTTTACAGCAATACAGTCGGCAATACAATCAGAAATACAGTCGGCAATACAGTCGGCAATACAATCAGAAATACAGTCGGCAATACAGTCGGCAATATAGTCGGCAATATAGTCAGTAATACAGTTAGTATTACAGTGGCAATACTTCCCGTACGTAATGAACGCGACTACCGTGCCGTGAGTGACGGGCTCCCTGCTCGAATATGCAAACGAATCGGAAGGTTCCGGTGCGTGTGATTCGCAAAAAATATATGGAACAAAGGTTGTAGAGAATTTAAAAGGCTTGCATTTCGTATTAGAAAATTTTTCCCTACGACGCCGACGTGACGTACCGTTTTCGACATATAAGCGAAAAACCCGAAAGTGGACTCACTTTGTGAAAATTGTTCAAATTTTCAAGGTCGCGCGTTTTCCTGGCACTTCACAATTTTCACAATGTAAAACTGATTTATATAAAAATTTAGACTTTCACAAGAACAATTTTTGTAATTTAATATCTTTTTGAAGTAAACTTTTTACTTTATTTCGTAATTTTCAATTATTTATTTTTAACTTCAGTACCTAAATTTGTTTGTACGTTAATTCGATGCGAGTAATTGCTTTTTCCAAATGAATTCTCATTGCATCAGTTAATTCGGCACTGAAGTTGATCAATCCTCGGAATACGCCCGGATTTGAAGAGGTACTAGATTCGTCGTGATCCCGCGCAATGCTAACTCAAAACTTCCGCAAAAACGTATACAGTTGATAATTATATTCAAAACGTACCTATTTTTATCCACTGTTTCATTATGAAACAATACAGATTTTCTGTACTCGAAGTTCAACATCGAAGTTACATTTACAGTACCCAACATTGCAAAATTTAACGAAGTCTTCATGCGTTTAGCAGAACTTTCATGTTTTTTTACCTTAAAACTTAAACGATTCAAATCCGTGATTCCCGCTTTCGTCCAGTTTGTTTCACCACCAAACAACAAACACGGAAAGCAAAATACGGCATTTACTTGATCAAATCCGCACAACCACACGTATTTTTTGTAATATTCCTCGGTGTTAAACGTAGGCACATACTGTCTACCTTTTGTTGTCACTTGTTGCTGTATACTGATGTTTGGCACAGGCCTACCGATCTTTTTAATAGATAATTTGTCCTGATAACTCAAAGTGTTAAATGGACACTTGAGTAAACTTTGGACATAATTCATTTTTACTGTTTTCACGCAAAAAATTAATTAATTGTTTACCCGTCTGTAATTCGACCCGTTGAACCCCGTCGTCAACACAATGCGACATAACCAACAACCAAGACGGAAAACACGCTATGACTATGAAGACCCACCAATCACAGTATGTAAGTTCGCCGAGACTCTGCGAACCGTTTGCACTGTATACCTCCAATTGTTTTTGCATCTGATTGATCAGTTGCACGTGTTCCTAATCGAGGCTGGGATAGCTTCTCGCGAGTGAACCTGTACGAATGAGTTCGTGGCATGCTGTGTGAAATCGGAGAAATGCTATCATCTCCCGGTCTAAAACCTTAGGATAACTAAGTAAATTACCTACTGTTAATATAATTTGTGGATAATTATTCAGCACATATTTCGATTATCTATTCAATTTCAAGACTTTCAAGACTTGAAAACTCGTTATAACATGTATTTGTTGACAGGTTAGAAGCAAACGTATCGATCGTGAGGATACATTTGGCCGAAATTTTGCCGAAGCAACGAAGAGGATACTACTTGGCGATCTGTGACATATTCTGGACTTTTGGCTACCTGTTTATATCCCGTAAGTATTTTTACAGACTGGTACAGTATCAGTTTCGAGCCACTCTGTATTTTTAAAGAATTTTACATGATTTTGTTGCTGCCCTGACGCGTGTTGTCTTGTTACTTTACGAGCAAGTTTATTTTATGTCTAGTACTTGCTATTCTTCTGAAAGCTCCAGCCATTATCGAACATAGAGCAGTCGATATGAACCTGACCACATGGAGGATGCTCTTCGCTTTGTCTGGTGGACTGCATATAATGTTAGCTTGCGCCGCGGCACTTTTGGAGGAGAGTCCTAGGTATTTTTTGCACATTAAAAAGCACTACTTGGCCATGCTGACATTGAAGCAGTTTTACGCCATCAACAAGTCCAGTTATGGCGATTCGCTGGAGGTGAACTTTTAAGAATCAATGGTTAAGTGGCGCCCAATGACCACTCTTCTTGCTTTCAGGTGAGGGAGTCCGACTTGCATGACGTCATTCATGACTACAACCTATCTATCTACACAGAACCGGAAGGACGCACGAGCCCGTGCAAAACACTGCTAGTGGTCATGTACAAGTCTATGAAGATGATTTTTTCGGAACGATTTTTCAAACTTACCATAGTTCTGTTAATAATCAAGACGCCGTTGCTGATCTTTGGGTAGAAAAATTCACTGAGCCTTGTTCTCTTCGTTAATTCCAATTATTTAGGCCCCTCAGCGTGAATATTCTACTGGCGAAACAGCTAGACCCCAATTCTACGGTGGTAGAAGGAATTGATATTATCTATTTGGAAACCATCGAAAACCAGAGTATGTGTAGCAGCATGGAGGAGAATATGACTTTGTACTACATATATTTCATCTTGGCAGCGTGTAATTTTGTAGGACAAATTTTTGTGATGCTCCTTGTGGATATTATAGGAAGAAAATGTACTGCATGTAAGTAACAAAGTATGATCATATAAATTATTAGAAGCGGCATCCGAAAATATTTTATCTGATATTATTTTGTAAACAATTTATAAATAGCGCGTTGAAATAAATAAGCGTAGCGCGTAGTAAATTTGATCGTACAACCATTTTGCTGTTAACTTTATATAAACATGCTGCCCTAGAACGAACCTAGAATAATATTAGATTTTACTTCATATTACATTAAGCCACTTTAATAGCTTAATATAATAATACCAGATAATTTTTATCACAAAAAATGTGTTGAGCAAGAAACAAAACGTATCGAAACAGTAAACGGAATCTTTATTAAAAACTTTCCCAGTAACATAATATATTTAGGCACTGAATTTAGTCCAACGCAACGTAATAGAACCTGCTTCTATTGCATCAGTGGGAACAACGTAGATGTTTATCTAAACGTAAGACTCTGAGGGACACCATTAACCATCTTGGACTTTAAAACATCGTCTTCGTATGACATGATAATCTCCTTTCCGTTCTCGAAGACTCTCGTCGTGGTGATCTTCTTCCCGTTGATGATCTTCGTGGCTACCGAGGTCTTCTTCATGTAAGGGCTAGGGGAGCTGCCACCAAAGGTGCTCTCCAGTGTGGTATAGGAAGTAAATTCACCAGGGCTTGCGGATACTTGTCCGGCGCTTCGGGCAGAGAATATGTCTCGCATGATGTCGTCACTCATACCGAACATAGCATTACTATTGTAACCTTCCATACCTCTACTTATTCTACTTCTACTGTGTCCAGGCGGATGAAAGTCGTTCAGGAAGTTGAAGATACCACCTCCGAAGAACTCCCTAAATACGTCGTTTGGATCTCTGAACGCAAACACGCCAAACCCTCCCAAGTCGAACATATCCTCATCCATGCGTCTTCTGCGACTACCCTCCTTTCCATGCTGATCGTAAGTTCTACGTTTTCTCTCGTCAGATAGCACCTCGTAAGCCTCTGAAATCTCTTTGAATTTTCTGTTGGCCTCCTCCATATTGTTCGGGTTCTTGTCCGGATGCCATTTGAGGGCTAACTTGCGATACGCCTTTCTTATGTCTTCTTTGGTAGCACCCTTAGGCACCTTGAGGACTTTGTAGTAGTCTATCATCGTGTGTTATTCAATCTTTCAGTGAAACAAGAACACCCGATATGCGCCTTTTACACAGCGAAGGCGAAGCTAATTTGAGGATGAAGAATTGACAACTCTAACTTTTGCGGTCGGTATTTTTTGACAGAAACGTCAAATTCTGAAGCAATATACCTACTAGTGCTGAAGCACTAGGCTGGGTTTTGCTAGACTATAGTGTCTTCATACTGGAAAAAAATAAAAATTTAATTTTTACGATGTTTCAGTCTAATGATTGACAACTGATGACATCCAATGTTATAATGTTGTGCTCTCTGGTAATTGGTATCTCCTATTATACATTCGCCCTCTACTGGTGGAACGAAGTAAAAACAAACTAATTATGCGTTATTTTCTTACGTGATTATAGTGTTTTTGTTTGATATAGAAACTAGAGCAAAAAATTGTGCCGTACCAATTACTACAGAAGCGGTAAATCACATCACTATTCAATACAAGAGGATATTTAGTGTAAAATTGTATACCGCCACAATTTCTTGTGAATAGAACTAGTGACGCCAGTCTGCGGCTTACGATATCGGTCCCTCTTCAAGTCATATAAATCCCATTTCCCTTCTCGCTCACTTAGCCAATAACAATTTAAAATAAAAGAAAGAAATTAAATTGCTATTGCCCAGCAAGGACCACGGGGAGGTAAGAGCGCTCCTTGCCAGGATAGAACGTGGTTAGGTTACTTATTATTAGTATAGGTAAGACTGTTAATAAAATTTATGACAAATTAACTCGACAATTTGCGGGATATGTTATTATTTGCACATACAGTTACACTCACATTGGTATTTTTGACTGTCACTTATTAGTAGCACTCTTCACAAAAACTCACGAAATTCATATCACTATTCACTATCTGTAAATAAGTCACTTTCACTACTGTCTTCATTTACATTTATTATGACTGGTTTGACTGGAGTATCCATCATATCGAGATCCCACATTATTGATTCCACCTTCTTCACATGGTCTATACATGGTATCCAGTTGGCCGCATTTACTTCTTTGATTTCACCATTGAGAAGTTTTTTCACATCAACTAACTTAAATGTTGTAATTTCTCTAGAAACTTTCCCTTTTATTTGCGCCCAAATAAGCTCAATTCCGTACATGTATTTGCTATTTTTGCCTGGCGTCCATTTCATCAGAAATACTTTTCCCGTTTATTATTAGTTTTTATGCAACTTTGTCCCTGACCGTTTTTATGTCTATACCCTCGACCTTCGATGAGGGAATGGGGATGGGATATTGCGGGTGTTAGTTATTTTCAGATGTTAATTTTAGTTTAGTATTTGTCAGTTATTAATTACAATAAGCCGGGGGTCTATAAGCGTTGGTTACAAAAATACTTATTCTACGTTAGTAGTTGTTGGTCTTTTGGTGTTAGTCTATTTTATTATTCCTGTCTTCGATGCCCCTTTTTTTAGTTATTATATTTTCTTTTGTTTCGTGCTGTTTTTTGTGCTTTCTTATAATTTTGTATGTTTTTTATTTTATTCTGTTTTTGTTTCTTATTTTCTTTTCAAATCATTATTAATATGGGGGTCGTGATGCAGGGATTATAAGGCGGATATATAATTTAGGGATGGATGTTTAGGGGGGTATGTGAATTTAGGTATTAGTGCTTCTTGAATGGTTTTATTTGTGTGTCGGTTAAGCCGTTGTATAAATACTGGGATGATTGTGTTTTCAATGTAATGGTCAATTGTATGCATTCCTATTTGTTGATGCAGTGTGATGATCCTGGTTCCTGTTATTAATCTAGTTTTGGTGGCTAATCTAAGGGCTTTGTTTTGGTATAGCTCAATTGGGTTTAGTTCGCAGTTATATGGAGGCAATCGAATTACCTCTAGTTTTGGTGGCTAATCTAAGGGCTTTGTTTTGGCATAAGCTCAATTGGGTTCAGTTCGCAGTTATATGGAGACAATCGAATTACCTCCATTCCTCTTGCTTTGGCCATTTCATCCACTACATACTTCTTGAAAGCAGGAAAATGTTGCATTGCCAGTGAACAATTCAGCCTTAAGCAGTGAATCATCATGTTCAATGTTTCTTTCTTCCAGTCAATTTTTAATTTGCCCTTTACGCCATGCATTTGTGGACAGCTATGGAAAGAAAAAAAAACAGAACAGCTGCTTTGTTCTACGAGAATGATAAAATTATTGTTTTTTATTTTATTTCCTATATTAGGATAATTGCACGCGCCATTGAGCACCGCATTCTATTGTGAAAGGGGTTAAATTGTCTGTCGTTTATTTTTCACCACTATTTATGGGTCTATTTAGTAGGAAAAATGATGGACAGACATTTTCTCCCATAGAATTTTGGAATATTCCGAATTTACAGTCGCCCAAAAAAATTTCTGGTGAATAGTTTTATCTGTCGATTGGAATTTGGTACTTTTTCCATCTGGAAAACTAGGTTGCAAAAGGGTCCTCATATCTCGGACAGAAAAGTGTTATTTGCCCATAAATTTGGACCTCGTGCACCGAATGCAAAAAAACATAGCACTGGATTTCTGATAAGTCTCTAGAATATATTTTTTTAGTAGACAGACAGACTTCACATTTCGTTCATTTGGAGTGGCCTTCTCGGGGTCATACATTCTACAGATCAAGACCAGTAGCTAAAGTAAGGTGGAGTAGGTCAGGTGGACCTTCCGTACCATCTAACAAGCCGACGGACATCCCCGGCATCTCAGAATTTTTAGCATTACAGCTCCTTGGCTATAATAGCCGATACCGTTTCATGGTCGGTACCTAAGTCTTGTTGATCGATAACAAAACCTGAGAAAGTTAATGAGGGACTGCAAAACTGATATTTCTTTAAATTAACGGTATGGTGGTTTTTACATAAGCGCTCGAAACTGCTCGAACTCTACTCTTTTGGACTGGGTGGAGAGGTTAATAGGGGCATTTTTCTTTAGATTTCAATGTCAAACTATTTTTCTCACATCTTTTTCTCGTCCGACGAACGTTTTACTAGAAATGTGCGAAAAACCGGAGTCGTCGCCGGGGTGGTTTTTCATAAGAAAAGGGATGTTCCACCACCGCGCGGATTCAGAATTCATCACATCTTTATTCGTCATACTTTCAAGAATTAGCATCGTCAAAATCTTTTATAATTTATTTCTTCAATTCACTATATTTTAGTTCAATTAACTGTCAAGATTGGGAGGTAGGGGTATTTGTTAATCTATTAATATTTAAAAGCCAATTAGTTATAATTATTGTTATCCAGTGGCCTTGGAAATAATGCCAAACATGTGAATATGCACAGGCAAAACCCTCATACTTAGACATTTCCGTTTCTATTTTTGGAAACCATTTATGGAAGTAAACTTTTCGCGCTCAGCACTCAAACGCATAATTTTAGAGTGGTAACATCTAAATTATGTTCCTTCAAGGCCAAACACAGAGACTGAGACTACTCCCATACTTGCATCATCAAGGAGCCCACGAATATTTCATAAAATATTGAAAACCCCCTTTTCTATTGTTGCCAGCAGTGTCGGATTCATAGAATGCCCCGTCTTAAATATAAAAGTTATGAGCCTCTTACAAATTAAATTGACTGCTCAAGGACTTTTCTATAATTTTTTAATCGAATTTTTTCCAACTTTTACACAGTCACAGTATGTTATGTGAAGAAAGCTTTGCATCATATCGGAAAAAAATAATTACATAAACAGCAACATGGAGGTTCAAGTATTAATCATATATTTATTAAATCTAAGGAACCTAATCATATATTTCAAATGATAACATCACGTTATAAAACGACGAAAAACTATATTGTTCCTCTCCAAAAAGTCAGTGACGAGGAGGCCCCCGCTGAAGACCGCAAGAATGAAGAACGCCACCAGGTCAAACCCTCCAATGTCAAACATACGTCCTCTCCTACTGCGCATTCTTCGGATCCGTTTTATTTTACTCTTATTTTTATATTGGTTGTAAATTTTTCGTTTCTTATCATCAGACAGCACTTTGTACGCCTCTGAAATACGTGTGAATTTTTGGTTGGCTTCATCCATATTGTTTGGGTTTTTGTCTGGGTGCCATTTAAGGGCCAACTTTCGGTAAGCCTTTCTCACGTCCTCTTTGGTAGAATACTTGGTCACCTTCAGAACTTTGTAATAGTCTCCCATTGTTTGAGCTGAGCCGGTCAATATTCCCTAAGGCAATTAGTCACTCGTATGCGTGGTAATATTAGGACAGTGAAGTGACAACTCTTAAATTTGGCGGTCGTTATTTTTGACAGATACGCCAAGGCACCATTTATTAGTGTAAGATTTTCAGTCTTAACATTTTTCCCTATTATCGATATTTTTCGATGATGACCCGAAGAAGGGAGTGAAATTTAATTACTGTATTATATCGTTTATTATTAATTATTACATATATGTAGAGGCGCCGCCTCCCAAAAGTGCTCGGCATATTTTTCTACTTTGATTGTGACTTTAAATCATAGCCGTCTCATAATTAGTCAATTTATACGTCACAATAATTTAATTCTGAACATTATGTCATATTAATAAATTAACTTGTCAGAAAATTAATAGAAAATGCCAAGACATTTAAAAGATTTGCAAATGGCGACGGCTATAGCCAAAATTGAGGAAAATTGCCCTGGCATAACAAATAAAAAATTACCTTTAAATTCAAGATGGCGGCTGAAACAAGCGGGTGGAATTTCCGAAAACCAAAAACCGAAATATAAACTTTTAGTGACCCTCTGCCCGAAACAATTCGCGAAGAAAGATCACTAATTTCTTTGTTCCGCGTCAGCACCGTAAAGAGTATTTCAACATTCGGCCGCTAGAGGTCATATTCCTCCTCTTGTAATCCGAAGAGTGAACTTGTACCCAGAATTATGTTAATTATGATAATAAAAGTTTATGCTAATGAGAAACCTGTCATACGATCGAGCTCCATGTAAAATTGTATAACTACCTGGAAATATCGGAAAACAGGGGGGGGGCACCCGTTTCTCGTCCAGCGGCGGACCCTGAAAATCCGCGCAATTTTATAAAAATAATCAACATACGTGTAGTTTTGGTATATATTTATTATACCTCTAGAAACAAGAGTAAGGCAAATAAATGTACACAGGTTCTCGAAAAATATTTTTAAGCATTAACGAACATTTTTTACTAAATGAAATTTACTATTTAAAAAAATGCGTTATTGTAAATATCCAATTAATTAGCAGGTACAGTCGTGACCAAAAAAAATAGGACAAATATTTCTTATAACGTAATTTTGCAAAAATCTAGTTGTGTACATCTAAGTTTAATTTTTGTGACATTGTCAGTTAGTTGTTAAATATTATTCAAATAGACAGATTTACAATAGAAAAAAATAATTGTCCTATTTTTTTTACTCACGACGGTACAGTGCCGTTCAATTGAAAGTAAACGATTTTTTTCAATTAATGTGAAACAGGCTTTCAGGTAATCAAAACTTGATTGTCAATTTTATTTGTCAGTTTACTAATAATTATTCTATATTTTGAAGTTTTCCTTATAATTATTATTATTATTATTATGCCTCGCTTAACTGAACCGCAAAAAATGAGAGCTGTGATGTTACTGCAGAACGGATGGTTAATGCAAGTAGTTGCAGATACTTTCAATGTGAGTAAAGGTTGCATTTACAAAATTAAGCAAAAATGGAATGCAGAAGGAACTGTTGAGTACGTCCATAGAGATGGCCGTCAGAAATTCAGTACTATGGAGGAAGACGAACTCGTCCTTGACCACCTCCGACAGAATCCTTTTGATACAGCAGTGACTGCCTGCTTTTTAACAAATTTTCCTGCTTCGGTGGAAACCGCAAGACGACGTATCAGAGCATCTGAGCTGAAGAATTTTTCGGCTGCAAATAAAGTTGCTCTGTTGCCACGGCATAAGGAGCAGAGGTTAAACTTTGCCAACCAATTTGTCGGTGTGCCACAGGACTTTTGGGACAACACAATTTTTTCAAACGAAAAAGTTTTTCAATCCTGCTATGATGGCTCTGTGCGTGTATACCCCCCCAAGAAATTGCCGATATGAAGAGCGCTATATAAATCCTACAGCTCTCGCTTCTCTATCAACGTGTGGGCATGGATATGTTGCTAAGGAGCAGGTGTTACTTGGATAATCAGAGAGCGTCTTACTGGTCAAAGCTACACTCGCATTTTGGAATATGGTATGTTACCTTCCGTTTCCATTTTATATCCCGAGAACTTCACCTTCCAGCAAGAAAATATTTTTATTTCCTCTCCTTTTTCCATATTTCAATTAAATTTATATTTAAGGATAATTCCTCTATTCACAAATCACGAGGAGTTGCTACTGAATTGCTGAATACAAACCATATTAACACTCTGCCTTGACCCTTTATGTCGCCGGATTTAAATCCGATAGAAAATGTATGGACACAAATAGAAAAAGACATATATAGCAGAAATTTCCGACCAGCGAACGTAGAAGAACTGTGGTTGGCGATTGAAAATGCCCGGGAAAATATTGGCGAGGATTACACCTGACACTAATATTGTCTATGAGAAATAGGCTTCAAAAAGTTATAAATGCGAATGGTGCTTGGACCAAATATTAATTCATAGTGATTTTCTTAAGTTCTCAGTTAGTTTGTTAATTTAATGGATTTTTTTACAAGAGACGTCCTTACCATATATATTTTCCTTAATAAATACTGTATATAAAATGCTGTCACCCTATAACTGACAGATACTTCAACCTAAAATAATTTTGAATATGATCTGTTTACAAAAGCCTGCTTCACAATGGAAAAATTTCCAAAATTTCTCATAAGAGTCGTTTACTTTCAATTGAACGGCACTGTACCTATTTCATTTTATAGAATATTTGCATTTCATAAGGTTGTATAATTCTTCAATAATCAAAGACGGATCCTGTAATATTTGCTCTAGTATTGCTGAGTAAGATATGGATATAAAACTAAATATATAAAACTCATTTCTTAGAGTATGCACGTGATCACGAGATAGTTAATCATTGATAGAGTGCGTGATGGGACCAAAATATTCCTTTTAGCATGTGTATATTTTGGTATATAAATAACTTTTGCAAATAAACTTTGTAGATTTAATATTTCAAGTTTCAGATTTAAATTTGAAGCAGCTTTGCTGATATTTTAGCAGATATGAGATTCTTATTGGGTGTTTGGGGTAAGAAATGCATTTTAACGATGTGAATTTATTAGTAAATAAGCACCTGATCTTGCTGATATTCTGTAGGCAGTGGCGAAAGAGGCAGTTGAATATTATTGTTTTCCATTATTATACTAATCATAATAAAAATTTAGCGAACTTGCATCTTTCGCAAGTATCTTAAGCGCATTGAAAATATCAGATGCAAGTACACTCAGTTCCAAAAAAAGTGCACCTAATTTTGGTTGCAACTTTTAAACATTGTTATTTCTGAACGAATGGACCGATTTTATCGTAATTATCTTGTCTCTCAAAAATTTTTGGAGGCCTCCTAGATGGTAGTGGACATAATGGGTCACGTAAGTATCACGGGAAAATGACGTCACTCTGCTGCCTGGGGAGCGCTGGCGAGTTCCGCAAAGGGATGCGAGTTATACAAAATAGTGTTTCCCAACGTGTTTCATACAAGATTTTTTCTAATGTTCACCAATTTTATATTTTATGAAAAGAAAATTCTGATTTTATAAGTTTAAAAACAATCCAGTAGGTTATAACGGTGTGACAGCTCGTCGCTTTCATAGCTTGTCAGGTCTAAATAACCTACTATGAAACGAACTTTACAAAACCAATTGCATAATATTTTACTTTTCATAACTGGTTGCGAAAAGTAAGACGTTTCCTAACGTCAAAGGGTTTTGAAAAGGGTCACTTAACATGTCAAAATTAAAAAAAGTATTCTCATTAATGAATATATAATCTAATAAGAGCAGATAAAAGTATTAAATTTCATTTTTAGTCATGGGTCTGCTGATGTGTGGTGCCTGTTTTGTCTCCCTTTTTTATATAAAAGACCCAATTACAGAAATAGTTCTTTCTACGGTACTGATGGTGTTCCACAGCGTTGCAACGAGCGTGGTTTCTATAATCAATATCGAATCATATCCAACGGCTATAAGGTATGTACAAGTACTCCTTTACATTTTTAAAGTTGGCGGTTACGTCATAGTTATAAACCATACGAATCTAATCAGTATTGCACTAGTCAAGTCTATTGAAACAACTCGTCGCAAGTCTAGCGGCTACGGCGTACGGCGCTAGTCAAAATAAATCGATCAGTTGACCGATATTATTCTCGTTAGTTACGATGTACGAAATCGTGCCCTCTCTTTCTTTTTTGGATAGCTGCTTAGAACAACGTTAGTCGGATATATCAACAGTCACATATAATGGACTTCTTTTTGCTGTCTCTCTCATATTATTATTCTTCAACGAAGAACACTCGAACAGCGTATGTCGTAGATTAAGAATAATTTAGTGACGTAACTACCAACTTTAAAGATGTAAAGATTATAAATATGTATACCGTAGACAGTAGGTAAGTACGTGGTTTTCAGCAATGAATGAAAACCACGTGATCTGTTTCTTAAAATCAGTGATTTTAAGATTGTCCAGTTTCCTAGTTTTATTACTGAATTAATAGCCCGTTCATACTGTCAGTTTCAATCACGTTTTCTGGCGAAAAGAAGTCTCGTAACGCACGGCTATTAGCGCTGAACCTTATGTCGACAAAAGAAAACAACTTTGCCGACGAAATCATGTAGGGGAGGGCAGAGCACGTTCGGAATTAGGGACTTTCAACTACCTGTGATATTTTGGAACTTATTCAAATTTCCCTCATAAAATGTATATGATCTGTTTCACTTATCTTGTCTAGTGTCAGTATAAAAGCTTCAACTGCTTAGCAACAGTAGTATTATACCTTGTATTTTTTTACAAGGTATCTAAATATAAATATTTTATACTCACAATCACATTATAATTGGAGTTCTATCCACACGTATGAAGCATATAAAGTACCACTTTATCCACTAGTGGAATAATGAAATTACTTCATTCCACTAGTGAAATAATGAAACATACAATCTTAAATCAATTACATTTTATTTATTTTTCATTAATATTAACATTTATAATAATAGACACTTCGTTTCCATTAATAACATGCTTGTATGTGTCATCGGTTTCAGAACGCATAGTGCTTGTCGAAGTTTTTGATAAATCTGTGGATGTCTCATGACTAGTACCAGGAGTACCTTGGATTTTCCTTGCGATATCAAGCTTATTGGATATAGAATCCTCGATATAACATTCCGCTATAGCGGAACTTCTCCACATACCATATCGTTTAATTGTTGTAAAGCCAACACCTTTATTAGCCAGTAAAGTTGTTGAAGTCCGCCTCATGCAATGGCCGTTATAAGTTTCTGCGTTTGCCAGATACAAAAATGAAGCAACTCTTGAAGGAACATTAGACAAAGTGTCGATTCCAACAGGTTGTCAAGTATATTTTTGATTAATGTATCGTAAAAAGAATCTGTCAGACGTAAGCACATGTATTTTCTACATGTCTCCACAGTATTGATAGAGAATCCTTCTTCCATAATTGTGAATTTTCTGGAGATGGAGTCTTAATATCTGGTATAGAAACAAGCAGATATGTCCCCTGTCTACTACATGATTGATTTTCAAATTCAATTCACAGCAACGACAGGCAATAGACATCCCCATTACTAGTGCAACATAAAATATTTCAAAGTTCTCAATCTACAATGCCTAAAAGGTTGCGAGATATTACCTTAATCATCAAATATTCTTAATCGCGAGCCCTTGTCAAAAATTCTTCCACGTGTGCTCTTTCCAATACCGCAGCTTTCTTCACTTTGTACCCGCTCGACTCACTCTGCAAAGAGACAGTGGGCTTACTATATTTTCCAATGTCTATGTTTTGTGGACGTTTACAGCGGCCTTCAGCATCGAGTACTTCGACCACATGGATGAAATTGCATACTTCTTCAAATTTAAGAAATACTATAGCAGAACGCATAACTTCCTTATATATTGTCATTACCCCCCCGTTTTTTAAACTTTTTATTAGTAACTTTACTTAAAAGAACCAATGTAATTATTTATTGATTTTTTTTCAGAGGAACATCTTGGGGAGCCCTTAATTTTCCTGGTGTTTTTCTGTCCATATTCCTAGTTAGAACTTACCACTTATTTGCAGATTATTTTTATATGATCGTTGGACCTCTATTTTTCGGTAAGTATATATACTTATCTGCTAGACTGTCGATTTCTAAAAGCATTAATCGCTATAATGTTACTAGTTGAAAGGACAGCTTATGAGAGCCTTGATCCTACCACTTTCAGACGTCGAAAACTTTGCCATCGGTTACTGAATATGATCGATAAAAAGTAATACTTTTGTATAACACTTTCAGTGGAAGTGATTGTAAAATAAAATTGTAAAAATTTTTTATTATCGAAAATTACTAAAGCGTTGATTACGAATATAGAGGTCAGTTTCCGAAAAATTAACGTGAAAAGCGGGAAAACGGGAAAAATTTATCGTATTTCGACCCTTTCAATTTAAAGATATGAGTTCAAGTTTTATTTGTTTTTTAATACGCCGCCGATTGGGAATTTTAACATAAATAAGTGAAAATCTTGAAAAAGCCTTGGGAAATTGTGAAACATTCTTCGAAAATGCGGAAAATTGTTATTACATGGTCGTGTGTCGATAATCAAACTAATTCATCATCAGTGATTGTCTAATTCATCATCAGTGGCCAAAAAAACCTCGAAAACGATATATTACACGGCCTTGTAATGACAATTTTTCGCATTTTCTAAGAATACCAAAATTTCCCAAGGCCTTTTCATGATTTTCACTTATTTATGTCAAAATTCGTAATCGGCGTATTGTGGGAATTTTGAAAATAATATCAGTTTTCTTACATATCGAAAAATCAATCGTTTCAGAAATACAAGGGGTAATCGAAATTTTGTTATTTTTATCTCCTAATAGTCCGGGAGACTATTAGGAGCATTAGTAATCGTGAAATATAGTTTAATCATGAGCTATGTGGTACACTAGGAACCACAAATATTACGGCAGCAAATTGGCCATAAGATCATTTTAATGTGTTATGTCCTTTTTATTTTTAACTAATAATCCAGACAAATTAGGCCACCCTTTTGGCATAATTTGGCTGACTTTTTTGGCTGACACCGAAAACATTGTAAGTAACGATTTTCCTTCTCAAATCGTCGCCCCTCGACGAATTGTTTCTTACAATTTTTTCTGTTTCAAAATCTTTTTGGTTGGACTATTAAGTATCAGACAAAGGGTTAGGTAACCTACATTTCGTAGAAGATTTAAGAGCACAATATAAACTTTGAATAAAAAATACTAATACATATCGAGAAATCATCGTTTGGACAAGGAATGGAAGAAGTTGTAAATAGGCAGGACTATAAACCAAAAAAATTAGGTTCTAGAAGCAAATTGTGTTACTTAGGTAATTTGGCTCCGCAGAACCCAAAAATGCCTGTTACCAATTCGAAATACCTACCAGAAATGAGATATTCAAGATAGCGGTCAGAAACATGAAATGTTAATTTTCTCCTTCTAAGACCTATGAAAGTGATAGAGACATTAAATTCTATGTTTTTAAGGGCGAAAAATATACAGGCTGAAAAATACATATTAAGTTGACAAAGAATTTTTTATATTTTTGTAAGCAATTAAAACTATATAGTATTGTCGTTAAACGTAGGGCATTTGCAGATTTTTATGCATAGTTCGGAACTTTCGACGTGCAGTCGCACCCGATGACGGCATGTCGGTGGCGGAAATGCCATATGATTGCTGACTTGCTCAGGTGCAAGTTTCATACAGATGTCATGGATTGGAATAAATTTGTGGTCTCTTGATGTACCACTCATGACCTTTAATCATTTTTGCATGACATCATTTTTGCGAAGTGATGTACATAAAGCAAAAACACGTCGATGTCCCTGACGGAAACAACAACGTTATTGGCTTCCGCATGAACCGCGTGAAGGACCACCCTTGTGTCAGCGGCATAATAATAATAATTATAAGGAAAACTTCAAAATATAGAATAATTATTAGTAAACTGACAAATAAAATTGACAATCAAGTTTTGATTATCTAAAAGCCTGTTTCACATTAATTTAAAAAATCGTTTACTTTCAATTGAACGGCACTATACGTCGCATACCTTAGAATATATTGATGAAAAAAATCATCCACCTTTTGAAAATTCTACACTATCTTCTTTGCGGCAACATTGCAGCGAAACCCGCGTCGTAATATGAAAAATATAAAAATATATTGTAAATGATAATAAAATATACAAATACTTCTTAATAAATATCTCTTCAGTATTTTTTGGCTCAGATATTGTTCAGATTGATGAGTTGAGTTCTAGTTCTAGGAAAGTACAAGAATAATTCAGGCTATTCCGAATAGAATATTTTTATAAGGCATCGCTTCTAAACAGATGGGGAAATCCCATACAAAAAGGAACGAAAATGAAAACACGCACTCGTATAAATAGATGCAGACAGTTTTCCACTAAAATCTTTACTCGGGAAATAATTATAAACAATTCTTCTTAGTATTAGTAAATATACAACCCATCCTTGTCGAGCTAAATGCTTGGCTTCGTAAATATTTGCTCCGCTAATTTATGAAACGCATGTGAACTTTTTGCGTAATAAAACTGCAAACTTATGCCTAGAAATTGCGTGGTGTATGTATGTTTATAGGTATGTTTATGACCAAGGCATCCAAAATATGGGAACATAATTATATAATTTTATCGTAAATAAGAATCCGTTTTAAATGGAGTGCAATCGAAATTATATCAATTATAGGTTCGGTTGTTACCGACATAGTGAAAATCGGGGACAGCCAGAAGGCAACCTGGAAGAATAATCCGAGGGTGAGGGGGTCAAATTTTCATGTAGGTGCAGCACTGGAAATTTACAGAATGGTCGATGACATCATAAGAAGGGAAAAATTTTTTTTGCATCGATGTTGCAAACAAAATCATCTACATAAACGGCCGGTTTTATATAACTAAAAGTTAAACTGTGGTTTAAGTTGAAGCTTAAACATTAGTTTAACTTTTATAACTTATATAATACATGCCATCAATGTTGGCGTGCACGTGATCCCCGGAAATTTCTGAATCAAATCAGTTGAAGGCTATACAATATATTATCCAGTGACGTTTCGTTAAATAGGGGTTAGACAAATTATCAAAGTCTCGGATATAGGTTAGGTTACACGTTTCATTTCATATTTGAATGTAAATTAATCCATATCCATATCACATATATATCATTCAACATCAGATATCTCTATTTTTATTATATATGCTTACATTTTTTTTATTACAAGGTAAACTCCAATTTTGCATAATATGATGAATACACGGGAATAACACAGTTTTATCTATTTGAGGAAAATAGGAATTAAACTATTTCGGCATTCATGCGATATAAATTAAATGCTAGGATAAAAATAAAAATCGGAGGAAGTTACAATTTAAGTAATTTTGGTATCACTTATAAACTTGCATACAATGCTTATAAATTTGACAATGCTTTTATTTCTCTCGTAGAAAACATGAAAGTATGTACTACCATTTTGTACTAATTAGATGCAATGCGTTTTTGAAGTGAATAGTTTCGCCGCATAAGAGTGATTTTTCAAGGTCACATCACGACACATTTTATAACATTTTCGTCTCGCGAGTGAGATAAAACATACGACAGATATGAGAGAGAGAAACAGAGATATCGAATGCAGCTTTGACTTGGGCTACGACCAAGAACTTTAAACTAGACAGGACGGTTACTTCCCATTTAGCTCCATATCCGACGACCCCCACCTAATTATCTCATCGGCCGCGCTGCATCGTGACGTAATCGCGGGTACAATTAAAGCGGGAAAAGACCTGACACATATGAGGTTAAATGGTATTTTAGAACTGTGACAGTTGACAAGCTTAGTTTTTCTGATTTTCGGGGTATTGTACTAGTTTATTTTTCTTGTTTTGTGTATTTCTTATTGGATGACTTTTTAAATGTGTGTTTTCATTGTGTGAGTTTAAGTTTAGGTATATTTTAAGAGTAGAGACATATAGTGCCTGTTATTTTTTTATCACCACGAGAAACAAACAGGTATAAAAAGTTACTTTAACATAAATTTTAAATGTTAACGAATTTTCTTTTTTAAACAGGATATATATATATATATATATATATATATATATATATATATATATATATATATATATATATATATATATATATATATATATATATATATATATATATATATATATATATATATATACGAGGCCGGCGTTGAAGGTGTAAACTATGTCTTCACGGACGGATCAAAGAAAAAGGATGGAGCAGGTTGTGGTATATATTCCAGGAATCTGCGACTCCGATGCAGCTGGACTATGGATAAAAATGCCAGTGTAGTACAAACAGAACTCGCTGGTATAACCATAGCCGCACAAGAGATTGCTCGCAGAGAAATAACGGGCAAGACAATAAGAATCTGCACAGATAGTAGACAATCACTACTGGCCCTGAAAAATTATAAAATAACTAAATGATCAACATGGGAATGTCACCAAGCACTTGTGAGAGCATGTCAGATGAATAACATCTGCCTGTGCTGGGTCAAAGGACACTCACAATGCAACGGCAATATAGAAACTGACAAACTGGCCAAGAAGGCAGCCAACCTGAGTATCCTTGGGCCTGGTCCTTCAAGTACGCTACCAGTTGCAGCGAAACTTCAATTAATAAAGGAAAACACCCACATAAAATTTAAGACGTTATGGGATGAAACAAGTAGCTGTCAGCTGGCCAGAAATCTCTTGAGATGTCCCAGCGAAGAGACGGCGAGGAACTATCTGGCAATGTCCAGGGGTAAACTGCGATTTGTCACAGGAATCCTAACCGGACACTGCCGGGTAAGGAAACACCTCTATAACATGAGACAAAGTAACACATCCATCTGCAGAGGATGTGAACAAGAAGATGAAACGATCGAGCATGTACTTTGCGAATGTCCTGCCGTGTCATCGACCAGAAAATCCATATTGGGGGAACGTTGGCCTTCTATGGCCCATTTGAGGGAAATGCCCCTGGGCAACATCATCACCTTTTGTACAACATTGGGCTGGTCGATGACCTAGGGAGACATTTCCCTCACGGAGGAAGCACAAGGGGCCCAATGGGGCCTAAGTGCAGCGGATCTCGATCCGCACTCCGGACATATTCCAGATTCCAGATATATATATATATATATATATATATATATATATATATATATATATATATATATATATATATATATATATATATATATATATATATATATATATATATATATATATATATTGATAAACTTTGTATAATATGTTGTTATAAACGCAAATACATATTTTTAATATTTTTGTGAGCTTGATTTTTATTTGTGAGCTAGCATTTTTTTATTTTTTACCTATACAACCTTTTACCTATATAATCCAGAAAAATCCGTAAGGAATTAATGCACTCCAAATAAATTAATTAAATAAAAGTCTAAAAATTGTTTCAAATTATTTTATACCTATAATTTCTTTTTAATAATTAGTACCTACACCGATAATAATATAAATGTAACAATATTTTCAATCATCAGAAAATACTTCTTTCTAACTTTTTAAAAAACTGGTAATTTATTTAAAAAGACGTAAAATATGTGAAAAAGATACTGTTCAATGCTTCCACAAGTCTGAGTTCTCTATATTGTACCCGCGCTTACGTCACGGTGTATATGTAAATATTGTTTCTAAACAAATAACTAATATAATAATATGTACAAAACAACAAGACATGCCGCCCCAAGTAATAGATATTTTATTGATCTTTTTGAAATACGTACAAAAAATTATGTTATAAAACAGTTTATACTTATTCAATAAAATTATCTAGGGTTGAATTTACAAAAGCCATAATATGCTTTCATAAAAAAATAGTTCAATCATTTTTAAAAATTATTCGTTATCACTCTCTATAATGTCGCTATCTGTAGAACTTTTATGTCCAACTGCAAAAATTATTTCTGGCATATTGTCTATAATATGTTCTCTGTTGTACCAAGTGCTTATTAGTGAGTGCCTCTCTGTATGTTCTGCAACAGTAGCCCACCTTTCGGGAGTGCAAACTTCTTACTATTTGTGCCATAGGTCCAATATCAGAGAGGGAGAAACTCTTAGTTCAGGCGATAGGTAGTTTCAGATAGAAAAAGGTCGGAAGGTAATGAAACGTTGGGAAGTTATTTAAGGATGGTTAATAAACATTTTCTCAAGTTTTGGGCCTCGAGGACCCTGTGCGAAGGAGGGGATAAGGAAACTGCAAAATTTTCGACATTTCTCCGGTTTTTCCTTTATAACTTTTTTTTCTTACATATCACGGCAAATAAATATAAATATAATTTAATCACGGCAAATAAATTTCCTAGGATTTTGACTATTCAAACATATTTGTATGTAGAATCGTTACCGAGATATGACGATTCGAAAAAATTAACTTATCAAAATTCTCTAAAAAATGCCGAAAAATGCAGAATTCCATCTTATTTCTTCTGTTATACCCGAATTATTGTGAAATGTTGTTGTTATTATGATGTCTGGTTACAATCGCCAACTTCGGAAACCCCCACCCACCCCCGCCCCCCCCCTTCCCCAGCCTATTTTTTTGGCATTTCCCCCCCTCCCTCTTTTCTCGCACAGGGTCCTCGAGATCCAAAACTTGAGAAAATATTAATTAACCACCTCTGAACAACATCCCAAAGTTTCATTAACGTCCGACCTTTATCCACCTAACCCCACTTTTTTCAACAAGTCTACTAGAGTATCTTAGGTGGTGTGGAATCGAGTGTAAGTTGGTGTTAATATAGTAGTTTTTTATATATAAAAAAAACGAGTCTGAAGTCTGATTTCTACTTCTAAGTTTTTAGTCATTTCTGTGCGTGTTTTAACTACCCTTTTACTTTTCGCACTAATAACTCAAAAACTAATAGAAATTCGTTTACAACATATTTATAAGGAACATTTTTTTACACTTACAAATTTGTCGTAGAACGAAGTCACTATTGGAGGTGAAAATGGGGTCAAACACACTCTGGGCGGTGGGAACTTTTTAGATCTTGAATGCTACCCCAATAAATAATCGACCCTGAAAATATTATTCAGTTATAATTTGTTTTTACTTTTTACTAGCCATTTTTGTACCAATTTCCATGTACTACGTATAGAGCAGTTTTAAGGGCATATGTGATCTTTCTATGTACTTTCTAACTTGTGAACAGAATCTAAATATATTGTCGAATCAAAACGGCTTTAGCAAAAAAATACATTTAATCTCCCGAGCCATTCAATCAATTGAAAATTGAAGTGAAAGAGTATAAGGTATAGTTAGCTATAACCAGCTCTAAAGTTATTCTCTTTCTAATTTTAGCACAAAATGTGCATACCGAAACAGTATGCTATCAATAAATATACAACAATCGCCTATTTTTAGAAAACTGCATGCACGTGCTACCGCATTACGGCCACTGTTTACGAGAATATCTCGTGTTTAATACCCCGAATAATTCAAAATACTTCATAATCCGTACGACATATCCACATTCCACCAAAACACTAAAAAGCATCTATCTTGTCTTGTAAAAATCATTTTATGGTTTTTATCGGAGTATCTTATTTCTGGCCAGTTCTATTTTCACGCGGTTTAAAAATACTTCTAGTAATAGGGTTACGTGTTACGTTTAGTATCAGAAGTTCGCGACCGTTTACCTCGATCGCTATTTTTTGTGCGAGTCCTGTATGTATATTTTTCGAGGCACATCAAACGAAGAGGCGGTGTGGTTTTTATTAAATTAACAGCAACGCATTTAGTCAAATGTTTGGTCTGTGGGATTTAGGTCAGGGGTTTAATTTTTGACTACAGGTACTGAAAATGGAGCATTAAAGAGCGAGATATTTACACAATTCATGCCTCTAGGAAAAACAGGCTGCAGAAATCTATTCATTCAAATCGGGTATTATAATAGTACATGGAAATCGTGGTAATGACAAATCCAATTATTCTACCTCGGAAGTTCTTCGGATCATTGTTAAATATTTGAAAATCCATTATTTTCGGACATTTCTTCAGTTTTTCTCAATTTTTACCACCTAGGACCGCTGTTACGGCAAAAGTCTTAGGCACACTTTTAAAGGCACATTTTTAAACTAGACCAAATTTACAACAAAGTCAAGATAATTTGGTATCGATAGACCATACAGTTTCTAAGACACAGCTGTTCAAAGATTGCAAAATTTTCAAAAAAAAAACAGAAAATTTGTTGTATTTTTCGTCAATTTTAACCACTAAGGAACTATTTTACGGCAAACGTCATCATATACGTTATTAAAGTACACTAAATTAAATAAGAATTGAATATCAACCACACCCTTTCAACCAGCAGACCAAAAACAACGTTATCTTTAAAAAATGTGGGAGAAAAATGTATCAAAATCATATTATTGGTCTAATAAGAAAACCTTTTAGTATGGGAGGCAGTTTTTTAGGTACTTTTCCCTAGTTGATGAATAAGGAATGGATTCTTCTATTAGTTATACTAATCAACTATTTTTGAGTCTGATAAAATTTTTTCGATAAATGAAAGATGAAAACAACAAATAGCGGACTTATTTTTCCCATTATAAAACTTAGATTTACTAAAGTAGATCATAAAACTTACGAAAAAAGCAATATGGCTCTGAAGTTGAGGAAAGTAAGCCTGGCTGAAGTGGAAAATGAGATCGATTTTTCATATGTCTATTAGTTTTATATATTATGTTTGAAACTTAATAATCAAGATCTAAAGATCAGAATTCGTCATGGGGTATGAACTCTCGGGTATAAAATTTTTAAAATATGAAAATTATTCAAATTATTCATTCGCATTGTTAATATTTCAAAAATATACAAAAACTCTTCTGTTTAAATATCTTTTTCAGGTGCTGCAGCAGCTACTTGTCTGATTCAAGAATTGAAGAAGAAGCCAATGATTGAATAACTGAAGAGACCACAAATGAATTGTGTAGAATTAGTTAATTAGTTTCGTTCTGTAATTGTTTTTGATGAACAAGTAAATATATTGCATATTCATATTTGCAATAATTATTCTGGTGATATTAGTAGTTCGTACAGTCAACAGTCAAGATGAAAATTTTGATACATAACTTAAGCGTAGTCTCTTCTTAACAATTCATTTTTTAATTCATGTCAATATCTCTATTAATAGGGAAGATATGATTAATTAAAATAATGACGTAGTTTTTCCATTTATAATTGACATTAACTTTTAACTTCACAAACAAAGAACCAACATACAAAATTTCTCGATAATGAATGTAACAATATTTTAAAATTAACAACAAAAATAAACTTAAAAAACAGTAAATATCTCGTGTTGCCTCCCCAAGAATTACAGCTTCCATGCGTCTTGGCATCCCCTCAAATAAATAACGAATGGCACCTTGGTCACATTCATCCCATGCTTATACAACAGCTGCACTAAGCTCCCTCAGGTTCACAGGAGCAGGAACTTGGGCTCGAACACGTCTTCCTACCATGTCCCAAACATGTTCAATAGGGTTGAGATCTGGGCTCCTTGCAGGCCACACCATACGGTTAACAGCAACCTGATCCAAATACTCGGAAACGATTCTTGCCACATCTGGACGGGCATTATCATGCATTAGCATGGAATTGTTTCCAATAAATGGGACAAGAGGCACAACATGTGGTTCCAAAATACCAGTAATATACCTATTAGCAGTCATTGCCCCACCGTTTACTACCACTAACTCTGTACGAGCTTCAAGACTAATTCCTCCCCACACCATAATTGAGCCACCACCAAAACTGAGACTTGGTACAACATTGCACTCTGCAAACCTTTCGCCACCTCTTCGCCATACTCTGTGATGGCCATCTGGAGATAACATACAAAATCTCGTTTCATCAGTAAACAGGATTTTACCCCATTCCTCAATTCCCCAATTTTGGTGTTCACGGGCGAAAAGAAGGCGCTGTCTACGATGTTCTCTGGTCAGCAATGGGCCATTGGCAGGTCTTCTTGCCTTTAAACCAACTTCATTTAGCCTTCTTCTCACAGTTCGTACACTAATATCTACACGACGTGCATGTTGTAAAGCATTCCGCTCACTAACTGAAATAGAGTCCCTGTTTCGTAGTATTCTTAGGGCTAAAAAACGGTATTCCTGCTGAGTTGTACATCTTTTTCTTCCTGATCTCATTCTTCTGGTGTATTTTCCAGTTTCTCGAAACCGTTCCACGGCTCTTTGAATACTACATCTCGAAACACCTAGAACTTATGCCGCATAGTATTGTGACCGCCCTTCCTGTATTAAAGTTATGGCTCTGGCGGCGCCAGTTGCACTTAAGACCATTATTACTTTTTATTGTTTACCGTTACTTTGCTATAATTCAGACCAAATCGCAAAAACCCATTGCAATTGCATTGAAAATTAATGAAAATAATGACACATAGTCATTATTTTAATTAATGATATATTCCCTATTAATAGAGATATTGACAGGAATTAAAAATGAATTGTTAAGTAGAGACTACGCTAAAGTTCTGTACCAAAATTTTCATCTTATTATTGCTTGCACTTGCCACAGAGTGTTGCAAACTTTATGCAAAAATCCGATGTAATCTTTATAATATATATATAACAAAGCGATATGGATAACAACTGCAAAACATAAAACATATAAACAACAACATATAAGACCCATAAACAGTAAGATAAACTAAGGAAATTACGAGCAAAACTGAACAATATAAATCAACAAAATATCCATAGACTTAAGAACAACTTTGCCATATTCATAACCTGATTGTTTCAAAAAAATACTAGTATTATGATAATAAGATTTCAGTTTCCTAAATCCTGTCTTAAAGCCGATAAAACAAGCAAAAAAAATCAATAAAAATCGATATTACTCCTTTACGGAAATAATCATTATTCAATTGGACAGCAAAGAACTTAGGCAGTTTACTATATATTGCAAAAGATAAAGGCATACACCAAAACCGAATTTGTTCCCCAATAGAAAGAAATTGAACCATGTAGGCGAAATTGAAACTACAGGAACCAAAAAGGAGGTAATTCGGACATGGTTTCCTATTTATAGAATTCGCCCTACTACTGAGGTTGGTGGCGTGCCCGCGCCCACGTGCTCGATGGTGCGGAATTTTATTTAAAATATATTTGATTTACTGGAACGGTATATATTTCCGTTACAACCTCCAATAATGCTCCTCAAATTTTCAAGATTTGTACCAATTGTTAAATAACTAAATACAAAAAGCAACAAATTTTAGGATATACTTCATAATGTCTTATAAGTTTACAATTTTTTTAAGTCTAAGGTTATTAGTATTAGCATAATTAATAATTAATAAGGCTCTGGGTATTAGGATAATTAAGTTTATCACTTTTATATTGTCTTTCTACGGTATGTTATCTTAGAGGGTATTTTCCATTTAATTTGTTATTTTTATTGGAGGTATACAATGAGAGAATATATGTTCAATAATAGTAGAACAGTTGCAGTCTAAAATAGTTGTAGAAAATAACAAATTTACAGAACTCTAAGATCACGTTCCGGCTCAGAAGGACGTTAAACTGTAGGGTCGACGTAAGATATTTTACATTTCATAAACATATTGTTCCGCTTTCCATTATATTATTAAATTCGTATGTACATATTTCTGGTTTACATAATGAATCATATTTTCCTTGGTGATCTCAAGAGCCATATGTTCTACGTATTTCCGCACCTTTGTTTATTTTCTTTTCATACTTTAAATCGTGCTACAACGTGCATACATATCGAGAGTTGTATTTTCTTGTTGACACGATAAAAATAATTTGTTCGTTAATTTCGGATTTTTCCGTATCCGCGGGATTTTTCCGTATACGAGGATATCCCATCAAAATTAACGCACCAGCAAAAATTGGCCACGATTTCATCAACTTTTTCTCGCGAACTGTCAACTTAATTTTGATAGTCTTTTTTTGAATGTTTATAGAATTTTATGTTTCGAGGATAATATGTAGGTATTTATTCCTACAGGCTCTTTTTGATGCCTTGTTAAGGATTTTACTGACTCATTTCAGAGTTCTATAGGATGCTATTTTAATGTTATTGTGTGTCATTTTGGTAAAGCGTAAAACTTAAAGTTACTATCTTTCAGACTAGATGTTCATTATTAATTCATTATTGCACATCTTTCTATGCTTTTTTTTAATGAACTAATTAATTAGGCAATCCTACCAAGTAAAATAATTAAATTTGTAAGAACACACGGGACGGCTATGATTTCTTTCAAATCAGTTAATGTCACTAGTAGTTTTACGAGCATAAAATTGGTATCAATGTCACTTCCTCGGCGTTCATCTTTTCCTCGACGTTCATCAGTACTAACTGAACTTTTTGAGGATAGATTGTTGCAACGGGACGTCTTAATCCATGGATATGGCCGGCGCGATCTCCGAGTCTTGATTTTTTTCTGTGTGACAAAGGTGCACAAAACACCAGGTCATCAGTTCAAACGATTGGCGATCTGAGACAGACGAACTAGCGATCTACTAGCGAACTACTAGCGATCGAACGACGCGACGTGCAGAGGAGTTCGGTAAGCTAAGCATGTGTTAGGTACAAAATTTTTCCTACTAGCAATGATGACTAAACTGAAAAAAAATATAAGCTCGTAAAAAATATGTATTTACAAAAGGCTAACGTTACATATTGAGTAGTGCCATTACATCAGTCAGAAATTATGATTCAGCATCGGCAATGTGTGTACAATTTTTCTAGCAGTATCGATAAAAAGTATCATTTTACTTTTCGCGGCTGAACATTAATTTGAAAAATGTATTTCTTACTCCGACGTTTAGCCGTCCCGCATCTGGAGCAGATTAATAATAACGTGCCCATCAAAAGAATCCCAACGCAGATCCAAGTCGCTGTTTATAGAAAATTGCGTGTACGCCACCAAATAAAACTAATAAATTTTTTAAATAATTTACATAAATGTGACTTCCAACTCAGATAAACATGGCTGAAAGCATTTTTTACATTCTTCAAATTGTTAATTTTGGACTAAAGTTTATGCCAGAATCATACTTTATTCTGAGTCCTTAGTGTGGTGTTTCTAAAAATAAGCGAGGCGTTGTAATAACAGATTAAATTAAAACTATCCAACGGCTTGTGGGCTGTCACCTAGGAATGGCTTCAGAAGAAGGTAAATAAATAGTTGATAAATACTTTTAAGAACGGATGTACACATACTATCGAGATGCAACCTATATTAGTGATTGTTGGTACCTCTAAATCCAGACGGAGCGTGCATAAACGTCATTATCGGTGGCACGCATGCGTGATGTATGTGGGTGAGAGGGTGGCGACAGTAGTTATACAAGTCAAAGATAGGCAATAGTGTAATAATCCATATAAGAGATACCTACATGCATCCAGCCGAGCTCAGACAAAGACGGACAATGCGCCTGGCCGTGGCGGGATATGCGACGGGCTGGACTGGATGATGGGACTTTCTTCGCTGGTGTGTATTACCCAAGGCAGTCGGCCTCATTAACACTGGATTGGGCTGTTGTAGTGTCTTCCCGATCCGTTTTCTTTCTTTGGTCCTGTTCTTTTTTTCGGTGTCGTCTGCTTCTTCTCGCATCAGTCATGCTGAAACATAAGATCATGATTATCTTATCCGTTGTCCAGGGTCTTTGGCCGCTTGTGAGGTCCGGCTTCCTCTGGATCGTAGTCCGTATCCATCCGGATCAGCAGGTTCCTGTGGTCCTCTGCGATGATGTAGAGCTTCTTGGCGTGGTCTGCCATCATCTCCGTGGCCGTCTTGTACTTCAGGTCCCTAAGGATGACCTCGTTGGTCACACACCATGGATCGCCTACTGCAGTCCGATGTGTCTATGTTTTCCACTGCTTGGATCCTCTTGAGGTGCGCCTTCGCTGCATATCCCCATTCGTGGATGCGTAGGTCAGTTGTGGGCATAGGACGGTCTTTATGAGGGTCGTCTTATTCTTCAGGGCCAGCCTCTTGTCACTGGCTAATATCGGGTAATGTAGGGCTCGGGTGAACTTTGCCTTTTTCGTAGTAACATCTATATGGTCCTTCCACGTTTGGGCTCGATCCAGGATCACACCAAGGTACTTGCGTTGTTCTCCCACTGGATGTTGACGTTCATGGCGACGTATTCTGTTGGCATCTGCTTGCGAACCCGCAGAAACAGCACTGCTTGGCTCTTCTCCGCGTTGATTTCCACTTTTCATCGGTTGTACCCGTCCTCGAGAAGCGAAGCGGTTTCTACAGGTAGCGGGTGGTCTGCTCGCTTGCCAGGATCTGGCGAGGATGGCGGTATCGTCTGCGTAGAGGGCTATGCTGGTGTTGTTCGTCTTTGGCAAGAAATATTTTTTCAAACAGTTTTGATATTACAGGAAGCAAGGAGACTGGCCTGTAGGACGAAGCTTCATTTGGTGGTTTTCCCGGTGCCAGGATCATTATCATTTCTGCTACTTTCCATGTCTTCGGTATATATTTTAATCTAAAGGATGCATTAATAAGATAGGTAAGTTTTACAATGGCTTTACGTGGGAGATGTTTTAGAATTTCCCCCGTAATTAGGTCAGATCCTGGGGCTTTTTTCGGGTTAATGATTTCTTTAATTTCTTTTGGTTTTGCTTTCGGGGTAGCAGGTCTGCACCTTCTTCCTAGGCAAGATTCTCCCAGTCGAGAGTGTTTTCTCCCTCATTCGGCTGCAAAGTCTCTTCACGATAATCAGCGTACCTGTTGGCTTTTTGTATATTACTTTGTGCCCACGTGTCATCTGTATTTTTAATTGGTGGGTTCTACTGTATTGGTCTCTTTAGCCTCTTGGTAGCTCTCCAAAGTGAATAGTCAGTTGACAGTTCACTTAGGTAGTCAGTAATGGACTTATCTTTGAGTTTTTTAATATCTATTTTGAGTTGTGTGGCATTATTTAATACAGTTTTATCGGCTGGTGATCTAGTTTGATGCCAGATTCTTCTGAGCCTTTTCCCAAAAATAAGAGCTCTGATTTCTTTGGGATCTTTAATTCTTGGAATAATATCTGGAGTATTATCCCATGCAGCTTTTTAGATAACATTAACTAATGATTCTGCTTCATCATCTAGTTGTTCTTGATTTCTTAGAGGAACTGACAAATTGATACTTTCTCCAAGTTTTAATCTGAAGCTTTTACAATATGTTAGTTTATTTACTAACCTATGGGCTAATTCACTTTGTATAATGCTGTCACTGACCGTAAGTAATATGGGAGAATGGTCAGAGTTCAGATCTCAAGCTTCCTCCACATGTATATAGTTTACTGATACATTTCGAGTTATGAAAAAATCAATTAGATCTGTGATTTTGTTGGGGTCTGTAGGCCAATATGTCATATACATGCTTTGTACTGGAGGATGGCATAGCTATCAAACACAATTGTCACAACTTTATCATTTTTAGCAATATGACTGCATTATAGTTGTAACACATCTGAAGATTTACATTTTTTACCCATGGCAATTTGTGTAGTAGTGTACCCCCGTCAAGAACATGCTATGTTTCTGTAGATAACATGTAATTTACACTAGGTGCTATGTCTTCCAAAGTTCTTGCCAATGATGATCTGTCACTTTTTCTCAATAACTGGGTTTCTGGATCAAATAAAGATGGAGGAAGTATAGATAATTCATAATTAAAGTTCTCCTTTATTTTCTGCAGATGACGATTTACAGACAAACATACCAGCATTCTCTGAGAGAGGAAACATGAATTTATTAAATAGCTCCGTCGATGATAATACCTTTTCTTAATATCTATCTAGGTACCTACTATAACGTATGTCCTAAAAGGTTTGGCACAAAATGAAATGACAATAAAATAAAAATAGAAATAATATCAAGTTGCCTTTGGAAATAAAACATTGCTTACTTTGATAACTTTAAGATGACAGTTATTTTTTTCGAATTTGTTGCTTTACAATGTCGTATCAATTAGAACTCCGAAAAAGTATCTATAACTTGGTTGGGCCTGCCCAATGCTGAAATATTCCGAATCTTGGAGAACGAAAATATTTCACGTAGAATTTATCGCACAATAGCAGTGGGAAAAACCAGGTCCGTATGTCAATAAGGAGACTGGCTCGTCAATACGGTACTTCAAAGAGTACGATATCGTTGGAATTGAAGAGGAATGGTAAAAAATATCTAAAAAGACGTAAGTGCCCCAAATAGACCCCAGGCCAATTGCTAGGTATACCACGACTGCGTCGCCGTCGCGTATGCCGTCGCGTTGACTGAGGCGGGTGCATCTTGCGAATGAAAAACTCATTATCTCAGATGACGAAAATTGTTTCACTTTGAAGCACTTCTGAAATAAGGGTTTTATACGGACAACGTAGAGGAGTGCCCTGACAATGTTAGGTACAAACATAAAACGAACTTCGCCGATAAAGTTCTCGTTCACGCTGATTGGGGTCTTGAAGAATGGTCTAATGTACTCTTCACAGATGAATCGAGATTTTGCCTATACTCCTCTGATCGACGTATGCCAATATACAGAAGGCCAGGTGAGCGTAATTTTCAATGCAACTCTTGTGAACCGGAAAGTTTTGGTGGTGGGTCAATCATGCTATGGGCAGGGATTTCTTTTCATGGGCGCACGGAGTTGGTGGCAGTCAATGATGGAAGAATGACGGCCAATCGATACATAAGGGACATTCTGGAACCTCATGTGATCCCATATGATAATTTCATAGGTGATAATTTTAAACTAATGCACGATAATGCACGACCACACGCGGCGAGGTTAGTGACCGAGTATTTAGAAGAGGTTAATGTTACTGCACTGAATTGGCCAGCTCGGAGCCCTGATATTAATCCTATCGAGCATGTATGGGACCATTTAGGATGGACAATTAAGCAAGATCAAGTCCCATGTAGGACATTGGACGAGCTACAAAATAGACTAATGTTGATTTGGAACAATATGGACCAAAAATATATACACAAACTGTTTGAAGGCCCTTCAAGGCGAATACAAATAGTAATAAGAGCGAGAGGCGGAAATACACGCTATTAAAATTGATTGTTTTTTCCTATAGCAAATTTATTAAAATTGTGTTCAATTACCTGATGGTATGTTTCTCAATATAAACTTAATCAATAATAACATGCTGTGCTAAAAAACTACGTATCTCCTTTAATAACAGAGATAATAAAGTGAACCAAAAAAGAGAATGTTACTGAAAAATGAGGCTTTAGTCAACTATGAATTGTAATTTGCAGTTGTTGCAGATGATCTCCACAGGGCGTTATAATTTGTCGGAACAAAACGCAAGATCATTGTAACACTCGGTATATAATAAAAAAATCTTTTTTTAAAGAAATCAGTAGAAAATGATTATGGAAGAGTCAACCTATCATCCAAAGAAAAATCATCCATATCGGACAAATGACTCTAAAGACAAACACCATCAAACTTATGCAACATTTTCGGTGATGCGATAATTTTTGTGGGGTGTGGATGTGATATTTGATTTAAAGTATTTTACTTTTCTCATAAAGTAAAGCCATAAAGTATGACTTTTAACAGTCATATGCGTGAGAAAAGTCACTTTTAAGACATGAACGAGAAAAAATTAATTAAACTTAGCGGCGCTAATATCATTAATTTACTGTTTCAGCGTTTTTGCCAAATATAAATAACTTTGAAATTACTGAATTGATTTCATAAGTATTTCCACACTGTATAGCAAGATTCGCAGTTCATCATGTATACCTGTCGGTAAAATAATTAATTTGCTATTTATATTTATTTCTATATTTATAACTCCATAACCAGGATAGAACTTATTTAGAATCTGGATACATTATAATGTTTAGGTGATTTCCTATACTTAATACAATACGTGAGCTGTTAGATGATATTTCCGGTTTGCTTCCTGAAAAAATGTGAATTGAGTTTCCCATTATGAAAAAACAATCCTGCGCGCCGCTGTACAATTGTGGGCCAGTGCTAAGTATATCCAGATATAAGTACGCTTAGCGTCGTTTAGGCGTCGGTCCCGGTCAGTCTCATCGCGGTCCAGACGTCCTCGGCGTCACGGTGCCTTACATTACGGAAACACCCAAACAACCATGTAAAAAGTGCGGAGAAAACGCAAGTGTGAACTGTGGTAATGAAAGTGCGTACCTCTTAAAGTGTGTGGAAAGGTTTTTGAAATAGGATTAACGCCGTACCTGCAGCGGAAAAGATTAATGTAAAGTGCGTTGCGCTACATTTAACTCCAAGATATTTTTAAAATGCGTGATAAAATCAAGAAGTGTTTAAAATATCCCCTGTCAGGCGGCGCTCTAATTATTTCCTAATAGAAATTGTCTCATTTTTAGGCTGTTCAACCGGGCTTTTGTTTCCGCTATCTTCTATTTCCCAGCAGATAAATCACTTACACTAGCAGTTCAGGCATCTTGTAGTTTAGTGAATTTTTATCTACAAGGCAACTATTAGTTTTTTAAGCGCCTTATTGACTAATATTAAAGAAAAAATTAAGTTTACTGGAATGCAGTCCTAGTTGTATCCCAATTTTTTTCAAATTAATTTCGAAGAATCGTGTATTGACACCTTCCTTCTAACCCTGTTTCTTCAATAGGTTCTCAGTTATGGTTATTTTACCAAAACTTATTCCATAAGTGAAATAAGGTACATGTATGTTCCGCAATTCCAAAAAAAACGAGCTCCAATCGTTCGTGAGTTGGCTCTGATGTTAGCATTTTTACAACAAACATAATTATGTTCAAGTATTTCGAAAATAGATTGATTTTGGATAAAGTACCTCAGTCAATTATTGATCCTAGTATACCGGGAGACGAAAACAGTTTATATTCTCCGATTTCATACATCATGTACCTTTTGTAGGAGTGAACGTGTATCTTATGACAACAAAGAACAGCGGGTACTAACACGCGCTGGAGCTTTGTAGTCATATTTTTTTTATTTTTTCTGATATTAAAATGCTTGGTCTTTTTTCAAAATAAAGCTAAAGTAAATTTAAAGTCTTATACTAATAGGCATCCGATTTTGGAAGGCTCTAACGGTCACATGAAAAAATTATTCTCCGCGTTTTCATGCTACATCTCGATGAAAGAAATCAAATTCTGTATCGTGAAACCCATATAATTTTGTGGCAATCATTATACTATCAGAGAAAAAACACACGAGTTTTATGCAAGTGTAAAAAAAAATTTTAAATATTATTTTCTATATGAACCGAAAGCATACGACGCCGACGGGCTTGCACCAGCTTTAGTCCAGTCAATAGGTGAACCAATATCTACATTACATTATACAATTTGGGGGCTAGTATTATTTGTTAAATGAGCATAATTCCAGATTTGAGGAGTTCCTCGAATATCGGTGGCGCTATTACCTCACAAAACAAGTTAGATTTGATATCTCGAGAACGGTTCATTTTATATAAAAAAAATTTTATTCGAAACTTTTTTCTAGCATCAATATTTTCCAAGTTATTTCGTTCGAACCTTGCCAATATTGGTATTTTTTGCGCGTTTATCTCCCTAGCCGTTCACTTTTATTGAATTTCACCTGTTTAAAACCACCAAACCCTTTTGTTTGAAACCGTTTGAAAAATTAGAGCCGATCAGAATGACAGTAATTCAGCACTGGACGCAGCACTTCCCCAGATCAATTTCTTATTTTTTGCAAATGCAAAAAAAAAGTTGTGGAATAGCTTGTGAGTACAGAAAAGCTGGCCTATAATACTGCTCAGTTTTTGTATTAATAGTCGAGGAAATAAAGCAATGAACTTCCAATTTTTTGTTCAGTAAGATGGATCTTAATGCGATTTTGTGCGTTCGATTCGTAACCCAAAAACACCCGAGTAGGAAAACTGGACTCATTTCCATCAATATTTACCAAAATATAAATATTTTATTTATTGTCTCTTCGAGATGCACATCTAAAATGCATATTTTTATTAGCAAAATTCCATTTTTTCAAAAATAATTGATAAATTTAGTTCACAATGTTTATAGACGCTCTCACGGATCGAACGCAGAAAACCGCATTATCTTACTGCTCAAAAAATCGATAGTCTTTAAGTAGTCCTTTAGAAAAGTCTTAAACAAAAATAATACTAGCCCCCAAATTGTATAATTTAATGTAGATTTCACTTTTCTTTTGCGATATTTTGACTGGATTACTTTTCCTTGTTGTCACGGTACACTTTCATTCCTCCAAAAGGCATGCTATAAAACTGTTATCATCTCCCGGTCTATATGGGGACAGTTGTAGAACATAATATTCTATGTAAATCTAAAAAATATGTTAATCCCGATAATAATAATAATAAAATGTATTCAAACGATCATATTAGAAATAATGAGTCATAATTTTACAAAAGGACGACCACACCACCCACAAGTAAATGAAATATAAAATTATAAACGTATAATATAAAATATAAAGTATATACTCGTGTATTATTCAATGAGCAATTAATGATTCATTAAGTCATTATTAACGCAGGGTGGTGTTTACCACGTTATTAACGCAGGGTGAGCCGAAGGTGAGAGTCGCAAGACGTCCCAGTGAATAATGGCAATTAATTGCAAGTTGAATACTATTATTTGTCTGCGACCATTGTACGTTTTTCATCTTGAAAACGTTGTTTTTCAGTTCTTTTTTGCATGTTTGATGGTTTTCAGAAAAAAAATTATTTTAAAATGTCAATGCCATCAGTTCGCACGATTCGATGGGCACATGGCCACCTTGCTTTTAGTTTTCAGTTCTCAGTAGAAATATTGAGTATGTGAGCTTGTGAGGGTATACTCACGAGCAGTAAACGACTTTTATAAATATTTTTATCATTTTAGCATCATGCAATTATGGCTTTTGACAGTACAGAGACTTAAGATTCGTTTAAATCCACTTAACTTTACGTAACGTACGAAAAACTGTAATTAACATACGATAAGATTGAGCTTCGCCTTGGGATGACAGCTCCAGCCACCCGGCAGCCGGGTTTTGTGTTTGTTTTTTGTAAATATGAACCATGCCGCAGAACATAGGAACACAGTGAATTTTGCTTGTGGATTTTAGTTTTTAATTTCAATTGGAGTGAGAACGAAACTTCTGGATGGCCAAGGCAAAACTTGAATGTTGCTGTCCGTACAAGAAACAGTCCCTCACTAATATTATGCAGTTGTGAATTGAGCCCTTGTCCTGTTGGAAGGGAAATTTTGTTGGGTATAATTGCTGCACCGATGGTAACAATGATTTGCAGCAAATGTCTATAATGTTCGCCATTTGGCCTTCCTTCCATATGCCCCTTAGACTTCGCTTATCCAAGCCCACACATTAACAGAAAAACGATGGCTACTCGCTTGGTATATCTTCATACCGCGAATTTCTTGGTCACATCTCAAGTGACCCATCGTGGCATCACTCGTCGGCCAGAAATCTTCATCTCCATCAACATAATTTTTTGCAAAGAACAGCCATGCTTCTTTATTGCGGTCACATGTAACTAAGGCATTTTAGAGGAGCTCCTTTCCCAAAATGGTATGCTAATTCCTCACCTGACAACCATTTTCTTTTCAATTCAAATATGCAACTTATTTAAATCAACAATAATTACATGAAGTAAATAAATCGTTTAGGTCCAATTGCCCGCCACTGTACGTTGCCATGGCAACATATGTAAATTAAATGTAAAATGTACAATATAATTATCAGTTAATAATTATTCAATATTATTGTATAATGGCTCTATTATACAACAGTCTTTATAGTATATTATTCAACGAGCATATAACAATGGCTATTATTCACGGGGGAGAAGTTTACGACACGAGCTGTAGGCTACATTTTAAACCACAATTTGCAGAAATTATAATCTGACCACCCTGATATGACTGTACAATCGCATCGTATTCAAAACCGAATTTAATTTTTGAGGTACCCAAGCGGAGCGCTTTTGAAGTCTCATTTAATATTAAAATCCGTGGGCTTAGGCGTAGACATAGTGCAACTAATTGTGGTTAAATGCATATTTTACTTTGTTTATCGCATAAACGTGATAATGGCTTGAAAACCACTCGATGAAATTACTTGAACGATTATTGTTTACACTAGTTTCAAAACAATTTGGCATGAGTTCCAATGATAAATTGAGAAGATAAACTAAAATCTACCGTTCATATCGAGCTAAGCAATCATTTTGAAATTTGGAGTTTGTGTTTCATTCTAGCGTAGATTTAGTACATATTTACGAGTATAATAACGAAGGTTACGTTTGATATAAATCTGTAGTACTCATATACTTACTCATGTACTTACTCTGTAATAAGTACTCACCCATCGCTCCAAGTTATTGCAAAAAACTTTCACATCAGAAAAATAACACCTATGTAGGAATACTTAAAATATAGGGACACTACGATAAATAGTTCCCAGGTAATATAGAGCTGTCATACTGACGTCTTTTTTTGGATCATTTTACGTCCAGCGTATATTTTTTATCTTAGCCAATCAATTTGCGTCCATAATGTATAGTGTCATATTTCTGACACTAATGTATCAATTTTGCGTCCACCATGTTGCCAAATTGTGTGCTCCCATTTGATTGGCCAATTTCATATGAAATAAAATATTTCCCACTTTAATTTGAAATTTTTTTTACGAAAATGTTAATTTTTCATGATGTAGATTACATATTGAAAAATACGTTTCTATTTCTGTCAGATTGTGCACAGACACAATACACCAAATAGGCAAGTATTTAGGTATATATTTTTTAAAATATACCTAAATAACAGTTTAATTCTTTTCTTCACCGCTTCCTTCGCTATAACGGAATATAACCATACTGAATTTATAATCTATTACTGTATATATTACAGCATTTTTGGGTTTACAATGTTGCCAAGTTGAAATGACGCAAAATTGATACAATTGTAAAACCAGAATATATATAAATATATCGTTATAGAGACATCTGGACGACCAATGCTTGAACCTTCAATATACATCACATTTCGACAGTCTTTTTAAGAATATATCCAAGACTACTTTTCATATCTGCTTTAAAATTTTAACACATATAGGGGGCGCATGATTCAGTTGTTAAAGAAATATTTTGTTTAAAAAAACGTATCCTCCAGGCGTTTTAGACTTTTGCTGCAAATTCGTGCCCTATGAAATATGTGTGAAATATGTGTATTCCGCGTCGTATCTCTAAAACGGTTAGGTGTACGAAAAAAATATATAGGACCATTGGGGTAGAGAATTTACAGATGTACAACTTTTATAATAATTGTTGTTCCTGTTTGGGGCATAGAAACTGAACGGTTTGCACGAATTCCTCCAGGTGCATCGTGGCGTACCTACCAGGTGTTATTCAAGACGTCCATATAAACATAATAAAATTATTTTTTTCGTAAGGCACGATATTATTATGGACGAAATAACACAGAATGCAATTTTGCGTATAATTTTAAAAAGTACGAAAAAAGTACGACGTCATTGTGACGACAGTAAGATCAGAATGAGGACGATATTCTTACGTCATTTAACGTCTTCTGGCTAACATTTTGACGTCAAATTAAGCTACGTCTGACGTCAGATACATCATAGCTTACCTACGTCAGAAATATGATCAATAACAGACGTCAGTATGACGGTCCTATGTTACCTAGGAGTGGTAAGGAAGTGCAGTAACGTATTTTCTTAATTTACCAATAGAAACCTACTACGCTGGTATGCTACTATGCAATTAAACTGCGACAACATGTTTCAAAAACCTCTTCCTCGCAGCTTTTCCGCTCAGAACTAAAACATGTAAATAACAATGAGTGAAAACATTCCAACCGACCTCAGCAACACCCTGAGTGCCCCGTTGCCGAAAAAGCACAGTAAGAAACTAAAATATGACAAGACTAAACTACCCACACCTCCCCCAGACCCAGCCGGGTTCAAAGATTCCAAGGAAAAGGATGTCTTCGACTACTTGGAGTCTCTTCTCCCTAACTATTCCAGGAGCACATCGACATTCGCCCCCGTAATAGCCACCGAAGAAGCGTTCGACCATTTAGAGAAGCTTTACAAGCTCATGGAGCAGATGCTGGACTTGCGAGAGCAGAACGCAAAACTCCACAGAAGAATCAGAGACTTGGAGCACCTAAACAACTTGGAAATAATGCACAAGCAGTTGGCATTAACTGGCGTGGAAACTGAGTATCCCGAGCTGGACAGGGATACTGCTTTCGCGGAGACTATACTGCAGTCTATCTTAGCAGAGTCATCGAAGAAGGATCATAAGCAGAAGCTGTCCCAAACTAGATTAAGACCGTCGATTTTAAGGAAGCAGAGGAACAGGAGCGGGTCGGGGACAGAAAAGCAAGTTACTCTAGACGCCAATGTGATTGTGCAGCAGGAGGATGGTTGTGAGAATCGCGACAAGAGTGCCAAAGTTTCTAAGTGGACTAAAGTTAAAGCAGCCTTTAGGTGAGTCCAATAATAAACATGCCTCACTGTTAATGAACGCATTAATTTTATTCATACTCAATTTGACGGTTCAATCACTTAGCCGTAACAATTAGCTATATCACTAACTGCACGATTTAAAATCCTAAATTTCGGCCCAATAAGTAACAACCGGAGTATGTCGTTGCCCACACGACAGCTAAATACTCTTTTTCTATGTCGCTTTAAGAGAATATGTCAAAAACCTGAATCTATATTATACTAGCCAACCATTTTTAATTCTGTGAACACATAAGATTTTAATAATGTTAGTAAGTTTTTCAATATGTTTCCTGTAGTTTAGTCCGATTGTGGGTTTATTTTGTTGCGGAATACTATACTGTTTCAAAATAAATCTCCCAACAATTCGGGCATTTAGTTGGTTAATTTTGACTGGTGGATTTTGATGTGATGCATGAATATCTATGAGACCACACGAACATTGAGGTAGGAGAGTTGATTTGAACAACATTGATTTAAATTAGAGAGTAAAATAATTTCGAGGATGATTTTGGAGTGGTTTCTTAAAGTGTCCCTATACAATAAGTTACCCGAATATGAAGTACTTGAGATCTTCAAAATAAACAACTAAATAAATATTTATGAATTTTGATTAGACTTTATAAATAAATCAACACTTTATCTGTAAAAGGTATATTACTTTATCTCCTGAATTGCTTAGTAAAAATTCCGAACGACTGCGCCACTTTCATACTTAATGCCGGTAACAATGTCTTCTATAATTAAATTTAATTTCTATTACATTAGAATCGTTTAAAGTAAAAAGTCCAGTAACTGCATCAGATAATCTGCTAAAATTATTTCTTCACGTCATGCGATTTTGAGTAACATGGATTTGTTACCTTTCAGGTGGGAGAAAGCATACACATCTGTTGGAGATAACAAATCCCAAGACAGCGGGATCCACGTACCTGTAAATTTGGAAATAGCCAGATATCTGAGGGTGCCTTCTACGAGTGATGAAACAGGGCATAGTCCGGCGGATTCTGGAGCAGCTGGAATTTCCACTCCAGGGTCCTTATCTACGGCGTCTTCTAACGAAGATTTCCATCGGACAGGTGAGAAAAATATTAATTGTAACAAAGCTGCACATGCTATACACTGAGAGAAATCGGTTTATTAAAGTGTGTTGCAAAAAAAATTTTGTAACTGTAATATATATTTTTTAATTATGGTACAGCAACAATAATCTGCCACAGCTAAAGTGCTGATGTACCCTTTGTTGCTGTTGCTGTTTACTTAATATAATATCTGCTCATATGACATTCAGCAGTTTTAAAATGTCGACATACACCTATAGCTTCTTAATGCTGTCAATAAGGTTGTGGTTACCGTTATATTAGGCACATACCTAAATAAAAATAAATACACTTGCAGTTGGCTTCGATTTGCAATTTGTTTTTGATATATTATAAATTAAGTCGAGTTAACATTATTGTTTTTTATTTTATTTCCTATATTAAGATAATTGCGCGCGCCACTGAGCACCGCATTCCATTAGTTTGCATATCGAACGAAAGCACTGTACCCGGATACCCGGATGTAAAATAATGCCCGCTGCAGGGGCGCACCCAGAAAAAATATTCGGGGGGTGTCAAGACTGTCAGGAAATTATTAATACACAACTTTCTATTTGTTTTTATTTTATTCCTTATCACTTTTAAATTAACAGGAAAAATTCAACTTAAGCAAAGCTTTAATTTCCTAGGTTTCTCTGCTAATTTATTTAAAATGTCATCTACAGACGGAGTCATATTTCTATAAATATTTAGAAGCGTTAGTGCATTTAGCCTATCTTGTGAAGAGGTGTTTCTCAAATAATTTTTAAGCCTACGCAAAGTTGAGAAACTTCGTTCATCTTCCGCAGTGGAAACTGGTAATACAGCTAGTATATGAAGCAATGTTTTTGTTTTTTAACGCATCACTGATGTATTGTAAGGCGCTTAAGGCATCTTTGGGCTGTTCTTCTTTTGCCAGCCTAGCAATAGCTCTATGCCAAAGTTCGGCGTTTATCTCATCCTTGTTTCCCATAATGTCATTTTTATAAAATGATGTCAAAGACTGAAACTCTGTTAGAGTTTCATCAGTGAGACAACTTGGATCTTTGGGAAACAAACTTTGAAATCCTGCCAAAATTTGCTTGTGTTTTGAAAATCTTTCTCCCAAGTTATTAATGGAAGCATCCAAGAATGGAACGTATATTGCAATGCGATAATAATATTCAGTACTTTCCACGTTAACATTACCTTTTTGTCTGATGAAGGCTAGTTCGGGATTTATTTATGGAAAAATCAAATTTCTCGGCTTTTTTTTACTTCCAAAACTATTTTTTTATTCTGAGCCTGCATTTTCTCGCAGTATTTGTAGTTCAGCAATAGTATCTTCCTCCAAAATCGTAGCCTGTTTCAGATCAATGCTTCGTTGTTGCAATAGTTTGCATAAAATAGTACTGTAGCTAAAGACTTGATTTACAACTTTCAAAGAAATTATAAAATCACATTTTTTTACAGATGCTCCTAACTGATTCGCTACATTCGGTGAATCTTTATCTCTCCATTCTGAGATCTTATCTAATGCCATTATAATTCCATCATACAGTTCTAGGAAAACAGCAACAGATTTATACCTTTCTGCCTGTCTAGTGACACATAACTTAGTTATTTTTTCAAGATTAGAAGCAAGATCTGATTCATCTATACATTGTATTATTACAGCTTGCCGTTTTGGAGTATGAAAAAATCATAGGTTTCCTATAGTACTTATGCAATTTCTAACTGAAGGCACTTCACAGGAATTCCCCCCCCCTTGGGTGCGCCCCTGGCCCGCTGTATATCTACATATACAAAAATATCGCACTCTGCAAGTGTACGTAAATATATTTCATATCGACATCGATTAAATAACTAGGTATATAATTCGGTGATCATATCATTAATATACATCCGAGAATAGACCCATCTTTATATTTACAAACTGGAGTAGTCTGACAAAAGTAATGACTACTGACTTTTAATACTTACTCTGGAGAATATACTTGCCACTTTTTCTATACTTACTAATAACATAAATTTGATAAAATTCTATAAAAATTCCTGCTATTTTAAAACACGTCAAGCAATTTCCTTTATTTACGCGTTGATGTTACCGCTTTTGAACAGCATTTGGAACTACTTAAAAACATCTGACCTGTCAACGAAGTAGTATTTAAAAGTATCAAGATGCACAGTCTAGTAAGATTGTCCGCAACCGGTATAAAATAGCCCATTTTATTGAATGTATAACTCATCTTAAAATACTCCATTTATTTCGATCTTTCAAAAATATATCCCGAGGTTATATCAAATCGCTATATTTTAAGAGAAATAATGAATACATCTTTCGTACTATGTTTATCTTAGTATTTCTGGAATATTAGGAACAGAAACGGTTTCTATATATTTTTCGTTTTCCAACTTCTTTAGAGATTTTATAAATAAATATATCGACGTAGAAGAATATTAGGAAATAAGATATAAATAATAACTAACGTAAAATCTATTCAACTGTATTATACATATTTTCTCCTTTCAATTTGAGATTTTCCCCTTCTTAAAATATCGAAAAAAATTCTTTATTTTCGAAACAAAAGTTGCAATTTTTTATTGAAAAAAAAATGTACTCGCATTTCTCTATCTCAGCTTTTAATTTTCTATCCAATGACACTAAAAAAATCGTGCTTACGGTCACTTGGACTAAACTGAATATATTACATTATAAGACAAATTCTTATATGGTAACGTCTCGCAAATATTCTTGACGAAAGATGTTACCTCGATAGGATGGGGCAGAGCGGTACCATCGCTCTTTACCCCTAATATCTATGTAGGCCGAGACCGCCTCGTAACAGGTAGGCCGCGCATTTCACGTGACCCTCCTCATAAATGTGATCAGTGTCACGTGAAGTTACGCAGCCTCTCCTGGTCCTGGCTGATGGGCCCCACCGGCAGAGCTTTGCTTCTGGCGCTCTTGACTTTCTTCGCCGGCTTTCACCTCAGTATTAGGTAAATGGGATTTATAAGAATACTTATAAAATTGCTATTTTTTTCATTTTATTGGAGACACCCATTTTATTGAATTAAAATTTAAAAAAAGCAATTTTATAAGTGAGCCAAGAAAACAGAACTTGTTTAATATAAAGAATAGAGACATTGCACAGTGGAAAAATTAGTGCAAAGCTGAATTTTTGAATGAACCTTCCTTTTGTGATTCTCAATAACACCCCGAAAGTCCCCAGCGATATATGCGCCACTACAATGTTACGCGGGGTCAAAGGTCACGAATACATTTTTTTGGCTAATACCTCGTTAACGATAACTTTTATAGAAAAAAATAGTGGTTATTAAATTAGAAGCTTAGAAAATTACCCACAAAAATATTCTTACTTTTTTCTTAAGAATTACGTTTTCGATCAAATTCGATTTAAAAACTCGTAACGTCTATATTTTTCATGATACGCACACTCCTTTCCACAACACCGTTGAGGTAGAGTACAAGATGGAGGTAGAGATGGAGGTAGAGTACAAGTATCATTTTCAGCGACATATATCTCGATGGGGACTTATATCGACACACATATCGATGGGAACACATATATTATATCGATGAAATCACGAAAAGGTTTATGCAAAAATCTAGCTTTCCCCTATTTTTTCTTAAGTTTTGCCTTTTTTTGTCTTTATTCCCTGAATTATGATATTAAATAAAAGAAATTTAAAAAATGAGTAGGCAAATTGTTCGCAATAAAATGATCTATAAAAAACATCTGATGTGTTTTTCCATAAAATCAATCAAAAAAGTTATAACCATTAAATTATATTTTACTTGAAAATTTTAGTCTATTTTCAACCGACTTCAAAACAGTAGGAGGTTCTCAACAGTAGAATTGAGAACCTCCTCCTTATGTTTTTTTCGTATGTTCATTACCTCACAACTCCGTCATTTATAAATCAATTTTAAAAAATATTTTTTTATTGGAGAACGGGTAATTTCGAAAGGGTCCCGTATTAGTTCTATTGGCATTGGACCTTGGATTCCGAAGTTATACCGGGGAACTCTCCAGATATATCAGAAGAAATAACACTCGGAGTAGTTTCCACAAACACCAAAACACTTTCACTTCGCTCGACGCGCGTTTCGCCAACCAAGTTGGCATCATCCGGAGACGATTAAAAACTAATCCTAAACTAAAAATCTACCCTATTTATACTAGGCTATACGGTACAGGTCCCTTGTCGCTATTCATAGTACTTTTATATTTTACAATTTCTATGCTCTCAAATGCATCCAACTGTCTATTATTGGTCACATTTCTAACTAATCTTAAATTACTAATATCTATTCTATGATTGTTGTCAAAAGCATGTTGTGCAACACTAGACTTATCTGTTCTTTCATATTTTAGATGAGCCATATGCTCTTTAAATCTGGTGTTAATTGATCGTCTGGTTTGTCCAACATATTTTCGATCACAATCATTACAACTAATTTCGTAAATCCCAGATCTTTCATTTGGAACAATTTTATCCTTTGGATTGTCTAAAAGTTGTTGTAATTGTTGATTACTCGACGAATGAATCGCTGTTATACCCACGTTTTTGAAGACCGTTTTTGAAGTCGGAGATCCAATAGACGATACTATTGGACGCACCGACTTCCCTGGCTTATGAATTTTTGGTAGACAATACAATCTAGGTACAGTATAGGGTTAGATAGGTGCACGTAACCTATTCTTAACAGGTGGAGTAATAAGGTTGTTACATGATTTGAGGACATTTTTTATTTCAGTGGTCATTCTTGGTAAAGGGTTTCTAGTAACTTCTTTATAAGGACCATTACTAATTAGGTTGTTTATCCGTTCATAAAAGTCCTCTTTATCTAAAATAACAACCTTATTACCTTTATCTGTTTTTAAATAAAAACAGTCTTTCTCGCGCAATCTTTTGATAATCTTTCTAGGATTCTTTGAGCATTACTTTCTATTGCCTACGTTATTCATTATATTTTTAGAAATTTGGTTCCTGCAAGCCACTCTGACGAGACCCTTGGATGAATCAGGCAGATATTGAATTGAACTTTCAATCCCTGCCACGACATCATCCAAAATCTCATCAGAAGGGGCTACAGCAAAGTTTAAACCCTTGTTTGGAAGGTGAAGTTCTTCTTTATCAAAAGAGTGTGACGAGTGATTTTCCACAATGTTAACGACCTTCCGAGGAACATTTTTTGGTACATTAGTAATCAATTTTTTAATTTTTTTATTTTGTGAAGACATTTTTTTTGCTAAATTTCGCGTTGATTGATAAAAACATGTTCCTCTGAAATTCGCACCATTGTTCATATTCTAAATTATTTAACTTAAAAGTAAGCTTCTTGTAAAGATCATATGCTTGTATTTCAAGCATACTCCGTTTACTGTACATAAAATTGATTTTTAAATCTAATCAGAAGAAATGGCGAATGTGCCGGTCAAAACTCTAATTTATAGATATTTAAATTAATTTAAGAAATATTTTCTATCGGATCGAATTGTGAAGCTGAAAACCATTATCGAATCAACTTAATCATGATAAAAATCAGTCCAGACGTTTAGGTGGAGTTCAATTACAACACACGGACAGAAGAAATACCCGTTATATATCTGGACGTATATACCTAAACTAATCATTTAGAAGTTGTACAAGTCTTTCGCCTTTATTGGGGTTCTTCAGAATGACGTACGATTTTTTTAATTGGTAGTTTATACTTGAATTTACTATCAGTACCTACCATTCTCACAGTGGCACTTTTATGGGGCATTAGATTTCACAGAGAACTCACATTCGACTACCTAGTCTACTATTTATAATTGTTCTCCCTGAACATATTGATATATTACATAAAAATGCACTAAAAAGTAAAAAATAAAATATTTCTAACAAAAAAACAAACAGACCAATAATTTTTTTTCTAAAATAAATTAAGAATAAAAAACATTTTTAAAAACAAGCTTTTATTTAAATGCTATAAAAAGAAGAAAATAAACTTAAAGTAAATTCAATTAAACCCATCATTTTATTACATTACAAAATTTATATGATATAAAAGCTTGTCGCTAGATTTAACTGTGGAGATAAACAATAATATAATATGTAACTTGATATTGACATAAGTAATTTTAAGAAAAAAAATGTTTTTTATAAAATAGGTATATCTCGCGACAAGCTTTGTTATCATATAAATTGTGTAATATAATAAATTGATAGGTTTATTTCAGCTCAATCGGTTGGAGATAACTACTTTAAAATTCAGTTGCAAGATTTGACCCGAACAAACATACAGAGATACATACATACATAGCAAGTTAAATAAAAGCTTGTAAAAAAAGTACGTTATTTTACGACTATTACTACTTAGAATACAATCAATTTGTTAGGCCAATCAATTTATTAGAATACAATCAATTTATTATACAATTATTGTTATTTTTGGAGTCGGTGCCGGCAAGGTTTACAAACGTATAAGGAACCGACTCCGAAAATAACAATGATTGTGTAATAAATTGATTGGGCTAACAAATTGATTGTGTTCTAAGTAGTACTAGTAGTAGAATAACGTAATTATTTTTTACTTTTTAGTGCATTTTTTTAGAATAAATTTTATTGAAGTCGCTTTTGTTTTTTTGTTAAAAATATTTTAGTAATTTTATTATCACTTTCATTTTAAATTTTACGGTAAGAAGTATCCTTACCAAGATAATTCAATTATATCTATACCAAAAAAGTATTTTTTATGTGAAACTTACGGTTCTCAATATATCACGGAAAAACTGTTTACACCCTCCTTTTCAATATGGCGGCCAAATGGGGGGGAGCTTTCAACCCTAAAAATCGAGTTTTATACTAACACTGACCCATAGTACACATATTGTCCTACTCAAAATGTAAGGTCAATGTAACATTTAAATGGACTGTGTTTATTTTAATAAGACGGTTTATGTAATAGGCCTTTGTGTGAATTAATTCTTGGTAATATTGTTGCTATTGACAATACGTGTTGTATATATAATAGTTTATGAAAAATGGTACGAATATATTTTTAAACGTCCTTGGTGTTACGCAAAACTATTTTCGAGCATTTATGAAAACACAACTTAATTGATATTAAATTCAGGCATTCTGTCTAAAATATTATAAATATTGCATTGAAAATAGATCTCCTTGTAGTTCTATTACCACCTACGCGTCATAAAAATTACTAACAATAATATTAGTATAACCGGATAGTACATGTTTGCTATAATACTCGTATGTAGTTGTTATTTAGTTGCATAAATATTTTTTCAAATGAGTTTTAGTAAGGTTTGCGTTTCAGTCCTGGGTTTTATACCAGGCATAGGCAGCCTTTTATAGTAGAAGACAGAATTGAAATATTTAGTACAAACCACGGGCCAAAACAACAACAATTGATTATAATAGTATTAATATTTATTTAAAAAAGAAGAGAGATAGTATGCCTACGTAATACTTACCTAGCGTTCCTATTACAATAAAATTATAAAATAAAACTGAAATTAATAAAGAAATAAACTCACCAAATATGCACCTGATATCTAAATATATTTTTTTATATATTTTTTTCTGAGATCTTCATATGATAAATTAAAATTACATTTTCAATTTTCTTGAATATGCGTTACAATTTCTATATAAATAGTATCCTAAATTGTATTCAGGCAAGTTTTTCCCGTCGGTATATAGGATAAAAATAAAATTAGGGATTTCCCACTACGTCATAGTTTCCCTTTATTTTAAAAGCTTCTTCAGGACTGCAAAAGATATATTATTATAATGTGTATTTTGTGTGTATAAATAAACGATTTTAACTACATTTTAAGATCGTGAGAAATGCATGCATGTTTTAAATTAATAAAGTTATGGAATCGAAATTATGATGGCGTTACCCTATACTTTTTGTTTTTTCCGTAACCGTTCACTGACTCTCAAAATGCGAAAACAACGAAAGAGTAAATATATTTGTATAGTTGCCAGAAGTAATTTTAGAAATAGCAACAAGTATTGTCCTACTATTTATATAGTTAAATCTGAAACTACGTGGATTTCCTGATTTCCGACAAATAGTTATTTAGTAAATTATGCATGAAGCTATTTGGAAACACTATAAGATGCCAAAAGTTGAATGACGTGACTGTCAGACCGTCTGTTTGGCCGTTAACATTGCTTCGTTTAAAAGCAAATTCCAGCGCAATAAAAGAACGTACCAGTTAAATTTAATGCATTTACATTCTAAAAACTATTTTCAACAATAACATTATTTAAACAATGCTATATAAATTACTAATTTATATGTTACACGAAATATTAAGAGGTAGGTTAAATAAAATTAATCTATACTTCTGTGACATTATTGTTTGACAAAAGGTAGTAACAGTTATTTACGATATACCTAAACCTAAGGATCGTAATATGAAATTACGATACGAATATCATACAACGTTTTAATTTTATAGAGAAATGAGTAGTAATATAAAATAATCCAGTCGGCGAAACCTCTTACAAATGTTTTTAGTCAAGTACAAATGTATTTAATCAAATGTATCCAGGGGTGAAGTTTAATTAAATTTAGATTTTCAATATTACTCCATATAAGGTGAAAATGGGGTCGATGAAAAAAGTGTCCTCTCGGACATCGAGATGGCGTATGGTATAAGAATGAATATAAGCATTCTAAGTAGTAGCATCTCGGAAAAGATTTTGTTACCATATTTTTCGGGAAAAGCTGAAAAGGAGAAGCTATATAAATATTCTTCAGGGTCCGATTATTCTGCGTTGCAGTGTACAGTGCCGTTCAATTGAAAGTAAACGACTCTTATTTGAAATTTTGGAAATTTTCCCATTGTGAAGGAGGCTTTTGTAAATAGATCACATTCAAAATTATTTTAGGTTGAAGTATCTGTCAGTTATAGGGTGACAGCATTTTATATACAGTATTTATTAAGGAAAATCTATATGGTAAAGACGTTTCTTGTAAAAAAATCCATTAAATTAACAAACTAACTGAGAACTTAAGAAAATTACTATGAATTAATATTTGGTCCAAGCACCATTCGCGTTTATAATTTTTTTAAGCCTATTTCTCATAGACAATATTAGTGTCCTGGTGTAATCCTCGCCAATATTTTCCCAGGCATTTTCAATCGCCAACCACAGTTTTTCTACGTTCGCTGGTCGGAAATTTCTGCTATACATGTCTTTTTCCATTTGTGCCCATACATTTTCTATCGAATTTAAATCCGGCGACTTAGAGGGCCAAGGCAGAGTGTTAATATGGTTTGTATTCAGCCATTCAGTAACAACTCGTGATTTGTGAATAGAGGAATTATCCTGAAATATAAATTTAATTGAAATATGGAAAGAGGAAATAAAAATATTTTCCCGCTGGAAAGTGAAGTTCTCGGGATATAAAATGGAAACGGAAGGTAACATAACATATTCCAAAATGCGAGCGTAGCTTAGACCAGTAAGACGCTCTCTGATTCTCCAAGTAACACCTGCTTCTTGGCAACATATCCATGCCCGCACGTTGATAGAGAAGCGACCACTACGAGCTGTAGGATTTATATAGCGCTCTTCATATAGGCATTTTCTTGGGCGGTATACACGCACAGAGCCATCATAGCAGCATTGAAAAACTTTTTCGTCTGAAGAAATTGTGTTGTCCCAAAAGTCCTGTGGCACACCGACAAATTGGTTGGCAAAGTTTAACCTCTGCTCCTTATGCCGATGCCGTGGCAACAGAGCAACTTTATTTGCAGCCGAAAAAAAATTCTTCAGCTCAGATGCTCTGATACGTCGTCTTGCGGTTTCCACCGAAGCAGGAAAATTTGTTAAGAAGCAGGCAGTCACTGCTGTATCAAAATGATTCTGTCGGAGTTGGTCAAGGACGAGTTTGTCTTCCTCCATAGTACTGAATTTCTGACGGCCCCCTCTATGGACGTACTCAACAGTTCCTTCTGCATTCCATTTTTGCTTAATTTGGTAAATGCAACCTTTACTCACATTCAAAGTATCTGCAACTGCTTGCATTGACCATTCGTTCTGCAGTAACATCACAGCTCTCATTTTTTGCGGTTCAGTTATGCGCGGCATAATAATAATAATAATAATTATAAGGAAAACTTCAAAATATAGAATAATTATTAGTAAACTGACAAATAAAATTGACAATCAAGTTTTGATTACCTGAAAGCCTGTTTCACATTAAATAAAAAAATCGTTTACTTTCAATTGAACGGCACTGTACTATTTCATTGAAGAATATACCTTAATACCTTATTGAAGAATAAGGCGGACATTAGCAATATGTCCAGTTGCTGGGTAACTTTACCGCACTACTGTGGTAAAGTGTCCCTCTACCGCACAAGTGCGGTAAAAATTACATTACAATATGTCATTAAGTGCCGCAATGTTTGACATTACATGTCGATAATAGATAAAATGTTTGTACGTACAAATGAATCGGAACTCTTTGTTAACGTTTTAGTTATCATTAACAATCACTTTATGCATGGCCGTGATGAACGGTAAAGCAAAATAACGCCCGTCGGGCCTTAAGATAAAAAATGTATTTATTCTATTGACTTATATTGTCAGACAACAAATATGTTGGTAGGTAACCAACGTTACGAATCATGCCAATTGTATTGTTCATTAACAATTTTTAGTGCTGATATTTTTACTGGTCACATTCTATTCTAGTAGCAATGAAGAATCTCTTTCCAATAAAACTAAATTCCTTGGATTCTGTAATTCCAAACCAGGGTAATCGTAATTTTTCTTTATAAATGTTTACCTTCCCCCACCACTTAAGTAATGTAACTAATTTGTAGTATTAATTTACAGATTTACGGAGTCCCTGTGAAGATCTGAAGAGTTCAGAAGATGAACATTCTCAACACAATTACATTCCACATTCTAAGGTATGGATGGGGAACACTAAATCTCCTTATCTGACGAAGACTCTACTAATTGCTTTGTTTCAGGAGGAGCATGCAACTAAGCCTCACTCGAAGTTCCACAGAACACCATGGGCCAAAATGAAAGGCATAATCCCAACCCGCAACAGCTTCAAGAAGAAACATCGCCTCAGCGCGGCAAGTGACGACATACAGATAGATGTGGAGCTGTGCAGCGATAATGAAGATGTTTTTGAAGACGATTCTAAAAGTAAACCAGTCCAACTGGCACCGGTTCGGTATTGTCCGGTGCCCTATCTGAGAACAAGTTCCGATGACTTGCCCTTAGACATAATAGAGAGGTACCAAACTGCTCTCGCAGAGCATGATAAGAATATTTCTAAATGGAAAATAGTCAAGAGAGCATTTTTGACTAATGACAACCCGCAGCAAAGGTCTTGCCCAGCATCACCAAAAGGTAAGTGTTACTCCATTATATTCTTACTGCAAACAAACACGTGATATTATAGATGGCAGCATCGAAGATGAAATACAGAGGAACTACCGAAACCTCCAAAAGAAACTCAGCTTGGAATTTCAGGAAAAACTTTCAGAATGGGAACGGCTGAAGCAAAATTCCCCTGGGACTTCGAATCCATCATCTGCTTGTGGGTTTGTAGAAGAAAACAGGGACCCCACCTTTATAAAGAAAATGGAGGAGTGGCAAAAAATAAAAAGCCAACAGTCCACCACTAAAATCCAAATGCCAAGTGAGTTCGATCTACCACCGGAGTTTAAGAAGAAGTTACAAGAGTGGGAGAAGATAAAGAAATCTTCAGGTAAGGAGACGTCGGGAAGTAAAAAGAAACTAGGCGAGGTAGGACGTTGGAAGTCTTTAAGCGGGCATAAATCTGAGACAGCTTTTGAATATCCGCCCTTATCCGAGGACTTTAGAAAAAAATTGGACGAGTGGAAGCAAATCAAAGCCACTGGTGGACTGGCGTCTAGCATCGAACCTGTACCAAAGAAACAAGAGAAGACCCCCAGTCCCAAGCTAATCAGAAAAAACTCCTCCCCAAAACACAGCAAAAAGCAGAAGGATCACGAGAAGGAACTGCATTGGTTCGAAAAAGAGCTGTCTAAGATAGAGAAGGAAAAACAAAGATTGGAGAGGGAACGGCAGAAGTTCTTAGAAAGAGAAGAGAGGTAAGTGTTGCTAATCCTGAGGTCCAGCCTATAATTTCTATTTCTAGATTATCCAAATTACGCAGATCAGTGATTGGAGGAAACAAGAAGGAAGTTCTGATCCACACCCCATCAGGATTCTATAGGTTCGAGGGTATTTCTAGGAAATTCACGCAAAAGTTATATGAATGGGAGAAAGCTAAAGGAATCGGACCGGAAGCATCTACTTTCGCACTCTTAACATCAACTTATGCACCGGAAACTGGCCCTGACATTAGAATGCATAGTGCTTGTAAGTATGTACAAGTAATCTTGACTGCTCGATTTTACATTGTAAATAATCAAATATTACAAGGTGTCTCCGGTTTGTTCCGTTGAAATATTGTTCTCCAGTTGGGATGCTCACCCATCACCACCCAAACGACCACGCCGTACCTCATTTGCAAAACAGAAATTTAAATGGCGTCTGTCGTATATACAGACCGCTAAGGAGAAATAATTCGGAAGTAAACACAAGTTCAGAATCTGATCCCTATAGTAACATTACTTGTTTCAATATGTTTGAGGATTTGTGGAATTTAGACGGGTAAAGTTTTATGATCTCGACCTCCTAAGGACTGCTAAAGTTGCAAGTAATCGAGATTTTTTGTTTGTAATTTGTCTAATGATCTTGCTTCTCTCTGATTATACTCCCCGTTGAGCCTATTTATTCGTTGATGTAAACTAACTAATAAAATATTGTTTTCTTCTAGCTAACACACCACCGCTACCATTGACTAGGTCCAAATCAGCTGATAGCATAGCCATCTCAGCTCTAAACTTAGCATGCCCTCTAATAACTCACCAGCCATCCAGTTTGTCACTAAACGACGTAGAGGAATTGGAAAGAGAATGTTTGGCAGACTCCAAGAGTTCATCCGTACGGTATCTACTAGAATCTGAAGAGGCATTGAATATTGACGAACCAGAAGCTGTGCTGGTCGAGGTAGAGGATTACGAGGAAGAGACCGCAGCTCCTCTTCACACTTACGTCGAGAAGCACCAGCTGCCCATTTACCAAAGGCAGGAAGTTAAAGCCCTTTGGTATGTAAAAAAATGTTGCACCCGTGAAAAAAAAACACACGAATTTTTTTTGCAATTCATGGAAACTGTCTATTTGCTTTTCTAAATCCCCTCGCTTCATGGCTCGGCTTTAATTCTTTACTTTCTTTCCAATCTGAAGATAATAAATTATTATCTATTTTGGCGCTCTTACCGCGGTAGAGTGTTTTCCCGAGCACCAGCCTGTGTTTTATAGTGTAAGCACCAAGTTTCCCTATAGACGGTACTTAGGGGCTTTAGATAACTACCATGGAGAAGACGCTACTACCATTTGTCACGTGATTTACAGAGAAAACAAATACTACCTTCTTAATTACATCTTGTTTCATCTTACCTTAGTTTACCTTAAACTACATATATACAGAGTGGCCCGGATTTAATTTGCATATACAGAGATCTCTTAAACCGCAATAGATACAAATTTGGTTAAATCGGAAAAAGTTTCCTATTTTGATGAGTAATAAAAATGGTCCTAATAGTTCGAGATATATCAACGAGTTCCGAGATATATTTGAGAAAATACGAAAAAGCTCATTTTCGCTTCTTAAACGTTTTTGTTGTAAATGAAGTCTCCTCTATAACCTGCCGTCATAAAATTTACAGACGTTTTGTCTCCTTAGGGCAAACCTCATTTATTGGGCCACTTGCTTTTTTTTTTTCAATTGTTCATAGCCCATGCATGACTAAATATAACATGGGGTTAAGACAAGGAGATCGAGGAGGCCTTCTTCATGATGTATTGGTACCAATCCACTTAATCAAAGAAGTTGGACTATAGGTCCGTATTTCCCAAAATGTGTGGTGTTAGGACAGTCAAATATAAATATGTAAAACATGCACATTAAATTTACTACAATATAAGACTAGAACCAGCTCTGTAGGTGCAATAGTCACCAAGATACAGCCCTCCAAAAATTAACATTTCTTTCGAGCAAAGTGAAATTTTAAGATTTGGTCAAGTTTCGCCCCGAAATCGAGGAAAATACTCATTTTACGGGTAAAGTCATTGAGGGAGATAGGTCTGACAGTTATAGGTAGGTCTGACAGTTTCCTCACAACGCTTAAAAATTCAAAAAATATCCAAGTACTTCTAACGTAGTTATATATTACTTTCTTCACGCACTGCAAATTTACTTAGTTTCATATTTACTTAGACCAATTTTACAATAATGCGAACCACATATAGATTATACATGTAACCTACAACACAGTGCAGTTACATAAATTACGATTTTGACATTTTGCCGCCAATTCTCTAGTTATGTATCTTTGGGTTTCGGTCCGACTCGCTGGCTCGATGCTACAAGGTTCACACGCCTCGTCCTGGTTTGAGATCGGCTATGAAGAACATTTTTTTCCAGAAAAGTGGCAGAAGACGATGACCCCTTACAATATTCATCAACCTCATTCAATCGTGGAGATTTGGAAGCCCCAGGATTCGAGTTGTTCCTCCATGCATTCACTAGATGCGAGACCACCTCTGTCCTTTTCTGGTATGGGAAGAACAAACTGTGGAGCACCATCCAGAAATATCCTCAACTCATCACCACAGCTGAAGTGTTCCTCCAACCTACTTCAACCCACCAAGCCGTAGCGAAGTACCTAGGAGCTCTGTATGGAGGAGACTATACTGAGGATACCCTTCAGGGCCTGTGCTAATTTTTTTTTGTGAAAACAGTTGCCTCCGCTTGCCTTGTTAGCATCTCCCGTTTGCCTCCAACGGAAGATGGAGCAACATTCCACGCCTACCAAACTTATCACTAAGTTCAGAACTGGTTGGGGGTGGAAACAGATACCATTCAATGGGGATGGAAGAAGAAAGAGTATGGGCTCATTCCGACAATAATGATGAGCCAAGGAGCAAAGGGAGGCGGCTGTACCTGCACAAAAGCAGGCCTCATGTGGTCGGCACTTTGCAAATGTTGTTCCGGCATCTCTTGCCAAAACGTCGTAATTCAGATTGCCGAAGAAGGAGAAGACCACGACGACGACGGTAGTGGATCTATCTATTTTTCAAGCTTAATCGGACGATTTCAAACCACCCACGAAACGGGCAAAATGAATATTACTAGCGCTAGAATTAACTAGCGAAAGAAATTAGCGCATGACCATAAATTTATCATAATTTTGATGTTAAATATTTTCCGAACCAATCATCCAATTTTGATGATCTTTTCTGCATTGTACTCTGCTCTTCTATAAAGGACTCTTCTATAAAGTTTTGCTACGTCATTGATTCTTTCACAAGTTCATGTTTCTCTTACATACGGGGTGTTATTCTGATATTGAATTTTTCCAAAATTTTCATAACACCCTGCGATTAACAGTTGCATTACTAACAAATCCCAATAAAGCGACACAAAATTCAACGTCAATAATAAAGTTATTAATGTCAAAATAACAACAACGAACGAACGCGGTTGCCATGGCTTCAACTAACATGAGCACCTGATAATTTTGAATTCCAATTTATGAAAAGGTTTCCCGTATAGGATAAATAGAATCTTTCTATTTGGACCGTCGCGTCGGCGTCGTAGATTAAATTTTGAACGATACACGTCCAATATGAACTTTGTTAATGAAACTTGTGTAACTAAACCACCAAATCATATGCACCTGCTCGCGACAGCCGTGTTTTTACTGTCGCGAATCGGTCATGAAATTTCCACTTGTTTACACTATGGTTTGATCTGTTGCAGTGAGGGAGAAACAGTAGCAGCTCCGAAAATAAGAAGATCGGAGTCTACCAAGGCTCAAACAAACTACAATTTAATAGAAGACATCGTTAACATTTTAAGGCAACTAGCAGATAATGAAATTGAAGTAAAGTAAGTTAACGAAACATTATAAACTAACAACTAACTCCAATATTTTCAGAAATCTTAGCGAACATGGTCTTAAAAGTCAAGAACTTTCCGAAAATGAGTCGAAACTGAAGGTAATAAGGTGTAAATGACATTTAAAATATTTCAATTGTATTAATTTTAGGAAATGTATGATACACAGAAACAATTATCCAGAAAATTAACAGATGAATTGTGTAGACTGCAAGAGGCTAATTTATCAGTAACTTCTTCTATTTCAAAAGAAGAAGGTCAAAGTTATTTAAACGAAATCGTGGAAGCCGTCCAAGACATTTCCAACGACATTCTTCAAATGGTATGCCAGACAGTAAAGTACTTCGTAAAGTAAATAGTTTGTAATTTCAGGCTGAAAGAATGGACCGAAATGTCGGTGACAGATCCATAGAAAACTTTGGAGCAACCTGCAATGTTTCATTATCAGTATTTGAAAACATCAGGGACATCAGATGTAAAATCTTGGAGCTGCGTAGACACTTAAGCTATGTATGCGCTGCTATTGGTAATTACAATGTTCCGTGGAAAAAAAACACGTTAATTGAACACTAATTTTCAGATTTGACTGCTCCTAGAAAACTAAGTGGCAGGAAGAAAACTGTGGTTCATAAAACCATATCTAACGAGTCGAGATCCTCTAGATATGACACCAGCGATAACTCAAGAAAAAGTAGTCAGAAAGAGCGGTACATTAAAGCAGAAAACATAACATCCAGCAACAGCCAGGGCGCCGTAAAGAAGAGGATAAAGTACAGACAGAAAGCAATGCAAAACAGAAGTGTTCCTGATACTGACGACGAAGATGAGGAGGACCAGAGGACTAATAGACAGCATAAGAAACTAACAAGAGCTAGGACTATATCGGAAGGTGCTTTAGATAACAAATACCTTTCAGCTTCAGATATGTCCGCTGAAAAAATGACACCAATTGGAACAAGTAACGCAGGTGCTCAAGAGACCCATAAGCCTCGTACTGAATCACCCCTTACGTTATTTGTGAAAACCACAAGGAAGCTTTTTACCCCTATCGGCGAAACTAATTTGGAAAGTATAAAACCGTGTTCACCTCGTATTCGCGTTAAAACTGCTGCATCCGCAGCAGAAAATCAAGATTCTACCCGGCTCAGAGAGCAAGGATCTCAGATAAAGTCTCTACCGCCGCTTCCACCGTCCCCTGTTCCTCAGAAGAAAGTACTGAAAGACGTCTCCCCAAACATACGGTTGATGCTGGCCAAGTACAATCAGAAGTTATCCGAGCAAGAGAGTCACAGTGTTAAATCGGGTAACAGCAGCGGTTCCAATTCACCAGTAGCGTGGAGGTCACCAACAGCAGAAAGACGAGTGAAAGCTCAAACGGTGAAATATCAACAAGAGCTGAAGAAGATGTCACCGTTGTTAGGTTAGTTTATTCGGCCTTCGATACATAATCAAACAAAAGTTGTTCCTTTGGCTTTGGTACATAAACTTGAAGGTTTACTATCTACTGGTACTCCTCATTGACATGTACGAGAAGACAGGGCTAGCCAACGAAAATATACATGTGGGTTTTGGGTAATAGTAGCATAAATATAAAAACACTGAAAACTGTTTCCCCAAGTTTCTACATCACCACTTCAACATCACTCCAAAATCCTTATTATTCTTAGCTGGCCCTGTATATCGAACATACCATCACATTTCAAATATATACTTGAATAATTATGTTTTCAGGTGAGCGGCGAGAGGTGCAAAAATCAGCCAGCGTCAACTACCTGCACATGGGCAACAAGCAGTGCACCGTGCCAATTCGAAAAGAATCCACTCCAGATGCAAATTGCCCGGTGTCTAAATCGTCCAGCACAGGGATGATGTTCGCGGAAGCGTCCTCTGAAGCTAGTGTGCCACATCGCAAACCCTTGTCGTTGAGCATATCGCCGATCAATTTCGATATGTCCAGCAAGCATTCGCCGGAAATAAGGCTGAAGAAGCTGCAGAGAGCCAAAGAGGAGTTTTTAAGGTCCACCCCTGTTTCGGCGCCTCCTCAGCTTACCAGCGATGATATTCTTAAGTTTCCTGCAAGGAATCGATTGAGTCAGATCAGTATGGAGAGTGAATCCAGCTACGACAGTACTTTACCTGGTGCTTTGATAAAATCGGCAAGTGTTGGTATGATAAATATAGATCCGGACACTTACAGACAGATAGATCCTGAGTTGCACGGGGGAGGATATGTGTCTCTGCCGAGGAACACGAAGAACCCTAGGAGTAGTAAGTTTGGCTTCTCTAGTATAGCGTCTAAGTTTCGAAAGGTAAAAATGAGACGTGGTAAGGAGAGAGACAGGGAGAAAGAGGCGATGGATACGGTATCCAAGCTATGTAGGCAGAGTCTCTTGGTGGATATAACCAAGACCACCCCTGATGGTGGTCACAATACAGCGAACGATGCTGTTGGAGCTGCAGCCGGCCAAAGTAATATTAATAATAATAATAATAATCCGAGTGCTACAGGAGGGACCGATTCGTCGTCGAGCAAAAGCAATAGCAGTTGGATGAAGAAATCATTGTTTAAGAAATAATGTACTAACAAACTTTATACTTATGTAGATTGTAATAAAGATTTTATTAATTTTAGAAAATAATTACAATATTTTTGCGTTCAAGGTATCTCAAGGATTATCAGTTGTGACCACTCTCAAAACATTTCAAAGACCTCAATTTAAAATTTGAAAATTAGGTTTTCTGATATGTCCTGCTTGAATAAAACAATGGCGTCCACGTTGCACTGCTCGCTATAACGGAACTAAAAACCGTGTGTATTCTGCAGTAAGAAAGATAGAGTGGCAATATTCATATGATGGATAGCTAGACACCTAAGCTTTCCATCTATATGTTCAAGATGACTTAATTTCATACAGGGTTATGCAAACCATCATAAGTTGGGTATTTCAAATGGAACATCCTATATGTTTTCCATTGTCTGATGCACAATATTATATTCTTTCGAATGGTATGATGGTTCCCTATAAGTAGGGAAGAGTGGGTAGGATATATTTTGATATATTTGTTGGTAGTCGATACTTATATATATTTACTTGAACATTTTCTTTAGTTAAACACTCATTTTTTGCACTCAAAAAAAAATATGTATCCACCCAGGAGGAATGGGTATGCGAGTAGGAGGTTTGGGTCACCCATTTAAAAACTTAGCACTACTCCAAAATAAATGTTTAACAAACACAACATTAAACTCCTCTTTAAGCTTTGAATAAAGTAAAACATTTCTAAAAAAAAATATAGGTTAACGCAAATTTGACTATTTAAGTACCTATATATCAAACATATATAAACAGTGACATTCTGTCACTTCCCCCAGATTTTTATGGTCTTGACAGTTTTAAAACAAATTTCCTTTGGGGACTGAAGATATGTCCGAAATATTTGGAAACACAAATCCTTTACCTTTACTACGTAAAAAGTTTATTTCAAACTCCGAGGAACCAATTTCTTCTGAAAACTTAACTAACCTAACTTTCATCTGGAACTTAACTAATACGAAATCACCAGGCTCCAAATTTTCAACACTGTAGTCAAAATCCTGTTCAGGCATTTCTAGTTCAAAGGTTTCATCATCGGAGCTATCGTTTAGTTCAGGTTCATCTGAATTAGAAGATTTTAGAAAGAAATAAATAGAATGGAAAGAAAAATTTAACATTTTTAGCAAAAGTTTTGCATACAATTAAATTCAATTATGATGAGTCATTAACTTCATTTATCAAATAATCTTTTAAAGAAATTTTATATAAAATTAATAAGCCTAATTGGACCCCCTCTAAGACGATAGAGTGATCATGACTAAACTGATCCCTCAACTATAAATAAATAAAAATTAGTGTTCATAGAACTGGCGCCCATAATAAAAGAGCAGGATTCAATAGGGAAGTAAATAGAGTAAGTAATATAAATAAGTATATATAAATCCATATAATACAGGAGACAAATTCAAAATGTGGGTTTGAAAATGTGAATTGCCTAAACAGACAAATATGTTCAATAATGTCATTTTAATAACTGTTTACCTTATCTGCGGTACTTTTCTTAACGTAGGGAACCTGCTCCGTGCAAAACACTAATAAATTAATAATCTGGACCCCATAATTCAACAGATAAACGTATGATTTGAAAGTAGATACCGGAAGGAGATCCATTGCGAAATTACCGTCTTCCTAAATGTAACAAAACACTCAGAACGTACGAAATTAAATCCAATTAAAAATGCATTTCGATAAAGCCGAAATAGCATAGACTGGATAGACATCGGTTCCTCCCACACCGAAGTATGATTGACGATTTTTTTGATTTGAGGGCAGTCAGTGACCGCAGATGGACAAATAAATGATTTGACCGACACCATGGGGTCTTCTACTACGCTACCGTAAGGTAAGGTAATGAAAAATATGTGGCTGTTGGGTTTTACCTTTTACCGAAATATATAGACAGAAAATAATTGATAGATATTCAGGCTGCACATTATTCTGCACGTGCTAGCCATATATAGGTAGGTACGAATTTATTTCCCGAAATTGGCAGAAACTAATTACAGATAGGTAGGTGTAGGTACAATAAAAGAGGATGTAAACATTCTTCTTGTCCATCCAGAACCAAAAAATGCCATGATTTTCGCATTTGAGAATTCTCAACATTATTTTTTTAAATATGCTGTTATTATGTAGTAAATAATAACATAATTATAAAAAAATATTTTGTAATAATCACCATAAAACAGCTATAAATTACGCAATGTGGGAAACAAAAACAGAAAATGTTTATCATGTAAGTTGGCCTTGCATGTCAAACGTCAAACTGACAGTAACAAACGGAAAAAAAAGAAAACATTTTGTTCAATAACCAGAATGAATCATGTAATTATCGCTTTCAACTCAACTCTCTCATGGCGGACATGGCAATATTTTTATACATAATAATAATATGTAGGTATGTTAAGGCATTGTGAACTCAAACATTCTGGCGTTGATTGAATGACTCTCGTTCAACAACTCTGGCCATTATTTCAATTTCGATTACCTACCTCCTATACCTATACCTTACTAAAGTGCATGACTAAAAATATAAAACCAATTCCTACTTACTACTTACTACTACAGTCGTTGAGTGAGAATTTGAGAAATATAATTTCTTCACTCAACCCTACAATGATTTATACACAAGCCAGTAGCGACTATAACACGAAAGAGAGACACTAATAATAATAATAGTGGTCCTTTTTTTATTAGTTCTTCAGATCATCTTCCGATTACCGTCACTCCGATTACAGCCATCTTTTGCCATCTACCGGTATTATGGCGAACCTCATACAACACTACAGTTTTCCATTTCTTCTGTTCCTACTTGATCTGTAGATGCCTGCACATTACATGAAACCAGAGACTATTTCTACTCCAGATACTTATTCTCATAAATCATTGATGAAACCTAAATGTTGGCAACTATACATACATACGATATTCTAAGTAACAAATCTGTGAGTATTTTGTGCAAGAAGTCTAAACTTCTTGGTTTTGTGGTTATAAATAATAATGTAGTCACAAACCTCATAACACCCTGTTTTGTGCCTACACCATAGACATAAAGACGGGAGAATCTTCTTCCTTCAATTTGGATCTGTGACCATATGAAGAACGGTCAGACCAATGAGGTTGGGTCAGACAGACCGTGCGCACGCGCATGCAATAAACAGTTGTGATACAGTTTGAAATTTAAAAGACTGTGCTTTATATAACATATAAAAGGGTTTTAACTGGTCCGGTCACGGCGTAATAACGTAATATACAGTATACAGAGGTTTTTATGAGTAAAACTAAAATATTTCTAAACAGTTACTTATGATAAAATAACTTGAAAGGGGGTTTCAACATCACCATAGACCCTCTATGGTATCAATAATTTTGCTACAAATACGTGTATCCTAATAATATTTATTCCATAATAATATTCTCATTGTACATAACCTACCAAACTGTGCCACAGATCACAGCCCCAGATTATTAAAATTTCGGATGATTTGAACTTAAACGCCTGATGTTTAGGTACTTTATTTGCACATTTATACATACTTACTGGAATTTATACTATGATAAAAAAGAACAACAACGTATATACAATAGTCCAATGTCTAAAATAACACTATATTGTTTATATAAAAGAGAAACTTGTTTAATTATACACAATTTAAACGGCAACGGCACTCTAACACACAGCACAAAACACACACAGTTGACAGTTGGGTGCGCGATGACGTCAGATTAGGGTGGGGAAATGTGCCAGTACGTAAAGATAGGAACCGAACTATCCTATTCCTCCTTGTTTGTAGGCAACCTACTATAGGGATCTTGGACTATGAACTGTTTATGTTTTGATTTAACCTGTTCAAGTGTCGAGAATATCTCTGGTCTCTGAATCGAGTTAGATTTTATCAGAGACAACCATAGAAAAAGGAATCTGTTTTCTGTGGAAACAACTTTGATTTTATTTATAATGGTCTATGTCTGTGGTCGAGTACGAGAACGAGTTTCTAGTTTCTACTGTTTCTAGGTTCTATCAGCCTATATACGCATACGCTCAACGCTGGTTCTATCATAAATCTTTCAAGATTGTCAAGAAAAGTTGATTTGTTGATTTCACAAATTAATTCTTTGAAGCTCCATCATTTTCTCATAAAGAAGAATTGCTTTTTAGTTCTCTGTGTATAATTATTTACACATTGTTTAAAGTGTTTAGTGGTTATATTAATTAGTAAAACTGGATTCAATGGCTTCTACATCCACTTCATCTACGTCTTCTGCCAGCCAGGTAACTTTCTATTAATATATTTTTTTTATAATTAACTTTTCTCTTATTTTAGTCCACCACTGTGCAAGAATTTACCATCAGAGTGCCTAAACATGGACAGAAAAGGTACCACGTAATGAGATTCAATGGAACATTAGACGTGGAGTTTTCGAAATGGACGAAAGTCAGTATGGAAAGGGAGAATAATTTAAAGGAGTATAGGGGTATTGATGAGGAGCAGCCAAAGTAGGTGTTTGTAATACTTATTCTTTGTTTTAAATTCTTATAAATTCCTAGATTTGGCGCTGGCTCTGAGTTTGGTAGAGAAGCCAAAGAGGAGGCGAGACGCAAGAAGCTAGGTATAGTTGCAAGAAAATACAGAGCAGATGATCAGCCTTGGATTTTAAAGTCATTTGGGAGCACTGTAAAAAAGTTTAAAGGTAAATTACTTAGTTTTAGTGGCTTGTTTTGATAGGTAAATAATATTTTTAGGTATTAGAGAGGGTGGTGTGTCTAATAACACCGCATATTACGTTTTCACCCATGCTGAAGATGGGGCAATTGAAGCATTTCCACTACACGAATGGTAAATATTTTAAAGAAAAATGCAAGAAATATGATATTGTTTTTTTAGGTACAAATTTCAGCCTATACAAAGATACAAAGCGTTATCAGCAGAAGAAGCGGAAATGGAGTTCAACAAACGTAACAAACATTTGAACTACTTCTCCCTTATGTTAAGGAAACGTCTGAAGGGTGAAGACGACACCGAACTTGATGAAGGTGAAGAAAAAAGCAAAAAATCCACCTCTAAAAAAGAAAAGGAGCTGAAAATATCAGACATGGACGAATGGATGGACAGCTCCGATGGGGAATCGTCGGATAATGAAGAAAAGGAAGAAGAAGAAGAGTCTGAGAAGAAGAAGAAGCCAAAAAAAAGTAAACTCGGGAATATAAAGGAGGCTCGGATATTTAGTTTTGTTTTCTTTTGATAGATGATCCCAAGAATGACAAGAAAAAGAAGCGTGATACTGACGTTGAAGCGTTTGAGGACTCTGACGATGGTGATGGAGAGGGACGGGAACTTGACTATATTAGTGATAGTAGTGAAAGTGAACCTGAGAATATTAATTTGGATGGAGTGGCTGAAGAGAAAGCTCTAAGGTAGGCACAACTTTTCCTCACTGAAAAATAAATTTTAATATGCTCGAGGGGTTAACCACTGGGTAAAATTGTGTACCTATAATACGTATTCCCGAAACTGTCGTTACTGCCTGTAAATATGTCTTACTCCTATATCACCATAAATCTGTCTTACTGCTGATCCGACATTTTAGTTTCCTTGGCAATTTGATATCAACTAGGTACCAATAGTGTCAATTTTTAACAAAAACGAGTACAGGAGGCATATTTTGAAAATTAGGGTATTTTCAGGAAAAAAATGCATAAATGCAAAAGAAAAGCATCAATAATGTGCACTTTTCCATAAGGATCTGATATGCTTAAGATTTTCCTTTTCACAGACTAGGAAACGATTTATATAAGTAACTCGATAAATTCACCAAGGAAATTTTGTTCTGTCTTCGACATTCGTGTACAAGATAAAAACACAATTAGGGAAACAAACCAACAAAACCTTCGTAAGAAGCACGTGTTAAGCTTACGTCTGTTAATAACCAGTACAGTGCGTGTGCGGTGAGCCAGATATCCGTTTACATGCTCATTTCATAACCTCAATCTCATGTAAATTATCAGACATGACATACTTTACACTTTACTCAAGCCAAACTTTTTGATTTGTGCAAGCCTTACAACTTCATTCACAAATTTACATAGATAAACCAATTTGCGTCTAAATATCTATACCAGCCTTTAAGTTGTTACAGCACAACAACCGTATTTATATATTTTCTATTTGTATTCTATAGCCTCATGTAGTTTAGCAATTTATAACTCATAGAAGGTATAGATAAGGTACTTATACAAGAATTTTGCTTTTGGTTAATTTTGGTTTGTCCAACTAAATTGATCAAAACCTATTTCTAGGAAGTTACTTAATTCTGACGAAGAGACTGATGATGATTCGGAGAAATCTGAGAAGGAACAGAGCAATGAAGATGAAGAGAATAAAGAGAAAGATGGGGAGAAGAAGGAGGAGGGCGACGACAAGCAAAAGAAGAAAAAGAACAAGAAGAAACTGAAGAAAGAGGTGAAGAAAGACGTGAAAAAGGAGCCGAAAGGTAATAGTTAGAAAACTAGGGACTCTAATAACAATACTGATTCACATAATAGCTTTAAACCGCTAATTTCCGACTAAGACATAAATTAATTAAAACGGAGGAAAAATTGGAGACCTTTGCCTAATAGTGATTATGATTTTTTGTGTTGTAAATTAAGTTCTACTTGCTGATTTAATAATGTGATGGTTAATTCTTTTTTACTTTTGAGAATCAAATTTAGTCTAAAAAGTGACTATTTCTAGATGAAGATGACGACTTTAGCTCTGACAGTAGCACGGACGATGAGAAGAAGAAGAAACCAGATAAGAAAGGAAAAAAGGAGGAGAAAGAGCCGAGCAGGTACAAAATGTGTCCATTATATTTGGAAAGTATTTATTTTTGCGTTATTTTAGCGCAAATAGCTCTCGATCGGCAACGCCAACTGACAGTAAGAGGAAACTGATCAACGAGGCCCTGGCGGCTCCCAGTCCTAAGAAGGCCAAGCTGGATCTACCGAATTACATCCCTGGTTCAAAGTATTTAAACTTTAACGACATAACATGAAATGGTGTATTATATTTGTTTTTTTTTAGTGAATCTGGTATTACTGAGGATGCGGTTAGGAAGTATCTGATGAGAAAGCCAATGACCACTACGGAGTTGTTACAGAAGTTCAAGTCCAAAAAGACGGGCCTTTCTAGCGAGCAGCTAGTTAATATAATGACGCAGATTCTGAAAAAGATCAACCCTGTCAAGCAAACGTTAAAGGGGAAAATGTATTTATCTATTAAGTCCTAATTATTTATTCTTTATTGTGATTCAAAATTATTATGTATATTTTATTATATTTAAAATACATTTATATTAGCATGGCATTTTATCCAATTGTTACAATAAAAACCACTTCCTACTAAGAAAAAGCACACAAGGGTATAGGATGGCCCGAATTTAATTTGCGTATACAGAGCTGATCAACCACAATAGATACAAGTTGGTAAAATGGGAAAAAGGTTTCCTATTTTGATGGGTTATAACCAGGGTTCGTAAATATCAAAATAATGTATATATATTTATATACAGTGTGTTAGAAGAGTAATGGATGAATTCAATATTTTTTAAGACCAATTATTTTGATGTAATCTACAATAAGATGACGCTCTAGGTCTTCCTCCGTATGTGACGTCATCGATAATTTTTTTAAATGGCAATATATTTTATCTCTTATCTCACTTATCCTTTGCCGATTTAACTCATTCAAAAAAGGAGTAGACACGGTTTTTGAAGAATTTTTATAATCTGAGAACAGATATTATAAATCTCGTAAAATATACAGGGTGGAAAATAAAACATGATTTTTTTAAATGAAACACCCTGTATATTTTTAGACCAAAATAATGTCCTTAATTTTCTGAATCCAAAAATGTGTAATTGTTATATAATCATTCCACCTGTTCGTGAGATATTACTAAAAACTTATCACATTACGGGTGTCAGTTATAAAATAAGAACATCAAGATACCTCTGGAAACAATGCATATTTGCATTGTTTATTTGTTGACAGATGTCATCCAGTTTTTTGTGAGATGGTAGTTCACTCTCTTAGATATTAGCGTAAAAAATACGTAGTGCTCGTAAAGAAGCAAGTTATTTTGAAAATGGTATATTCATTCGAAGAGCGAAAAGAGTTACTTGAAATTTATATTCAGTGCAACAAGAATAAGTCTCTTGCTTGGAGAGAGTATGTTAGGTTATTTCGAGAAAGGCTACCTCCTTCCAAAAATAGTTTTAAAAACATTTATGCAAAGTTTAGGAATACCGAATCTCTGAGAGACAAGAAAAGGGAAAGGCGAAGAACAAAAACAGGAGAAGACACAGAACTCAACGCGTTATTATATTTTGCTGAAAATCCATCCCAATCATCCTATGCCGCAGCAATAGAATTGGATATATCACAGAGAAGTGTGATAAAAATATTACATCGCCATAATTTTAAACCATATAGTATTTTGCCCGTTCAATATTTAGACGACAACAACCTTGAAGACAGGTTAACCTTCTGCAGAGACATACTTGATAGAATCATCTGCAGAGACATACTATGCGGGAATTTTTAACAGAAAAAATGCACATTACTGGGCAGCGGAAAATCCACATATTGTAAAAAAAATAAAAAAACAAGGATACCAAACTGTAAACGTGTGGTGTGGCATCCACAAGGATGCTATTGTAGGTCCTGTATTTATAAATGGACCCTTAAATGCACAACGTTATATGGATATTCTTCAACATCCAGTTGAAAATTATTTAGATAATATTAATTTAGTGGACAACAGATCTGTTATTTGGCAGCAGGATGGAGCACCACCACACTCTGCAAGGAACGTCACCGAATACCTAAACAGAAAATATCCTATTTGGAAAGGAAGGCACGGTGTTATACATTGGCCCGCTAAAAGTCTGGACTTAACACCTATGGATTTTTTTCTCTGGGGTACGATAAAACAAGATATATACGAAACTGGGGTTTTTAATAGTATGAATGAGTTAAAAGAATGCATACTTGTAAAAATTGGGGAATTAAATCAAAATGGTGATATATTTCAAAGGGTGAGAAGCAATTTTATAAAACGATGCCAAATGTGTATTCAGAGTGGTGGTGGTTACGTGGAAAATATTTAATTACGTTACGTGTAAATAAATAAAATTGTGTTACTCTATTGTGTTACTGTATTAATATTGACTTTTATTTGTTTTTATTAGGCTTATGTTGTTTATTGCTCGTTACTGTTGTATATGGCATTGTTTCCAGAGGTATCTTGATATGTTTTTTGTTTTATAATTGACACCCATAATGTGATAAGTTTTTAGTAATATCTCACGAACAGGTGGAGTGATTATATAACAAATAGATATTTTTTTATTCAGAAAATTAAGGACATTATTTTGGTATAAAAATATACGGGGTGTTCCATTTTAAAAAATCATGTTTTATTTTCCACCCTGTATATCTTGCGAGATTTTTAATATCCATACTCAGATTATAAAAATTCATCAAAAATCGCGTCCACTCCTTTTTTGAATGAGTTAAATCGGCAAAGGATAAGTGAGATAAGGGGGGCGTCAATCTTAAGAGACTTACCCTGTAGATGAACTCTTTATAGTCCGGTCAATTTAGACATTTGAAATGACAAGAACTCCCGGAAATCTGAAATTTCGTGGAGGGCTTCGGTTTACCATGAGAAAGGAAGTTTTAGGTCAAAGTATTAAGGTTAACATTTGAGGTTTTTTCGATTTTTTTCGAAAATGGTACATTTTATCGAAAAAGTACCTCAGACCAAAGTTGTAGATCTTAAAATTATCTACAAAAATGATCTTTGTTTTTTTTTCTGTCACCATTTCTGAGATATCGCGATTGTAAGAGTCACGTTATACATGATATGCACATATATGCCATGTATGTACATTGTCAGGCACTTAACGAAAGTAAAAATGCCTATTTGTGTCTTTTATGTATACTTCTATACATAAATACTATAAACTATACAACTCTGAAAATATACACTCAAAAGACAGTCAGTCCCCAACTGAATCCCCTCTACCTGCATGGCCTTGAATAACATCTGGCATAGCCCGTATGGTGTTCATATACCTGCTTCAAAAATCTGCTCGTTACACAAAATAGTACTTTTCCCAACTGGTTACATAAATAGCTATTAACTTTAGCTTTATGTTGATATTAAGCATTAGAATTAAATTTAATTGCATCCACTTAAAAATGCCACCTTTCTAGGAGATACGCATTCCACCATTTTTACTACTTGACTGTTAATGTAGTAGGATCTGTGTTCCTATGGTTTTCTATGGTTAGCACGCGTGACAGATTTGACACGTGACCTGATTTGAGGCCATCATTGTGGTATGAGGCAATTTTTTTGTTTTTTCTTTTCTGGTCGAGCATCATGAGTCGACTTATATTTCAAGTTCATCAAAGTGCTTTCTTATAAAATAAATACGTTGTTATTTCCATAGTAGTGTGGAATATATGAAGAAAATCACTGTTGTGTGATGTGGTTTGTTAACCCGCACATAATCGACTCTATGTTGGATTAAACAACATGAAAAGAGGTAAGTGATTTTTTTGTTTGCATGAGGCCATTTTCTATTTCCACCTTTTGTGTTCTCTAGAGCCTGTGTTGCGTTAAATTCCTAGTGTAGATTGAGGGACATAACATTAGGCCACCATTTCGAAGCCATTTTACACCAATCCAGTAAGTTTTATAATTAATTGTGATCATTTAACCTAATTTTTTTGAACCTGTAAAGACGCTAACTTATTAGATGTGTCGCTTGTAGGGCTTACGACGAGTGTGAGTTCACTTCGTCTTGTAAGTTCAAGACACTGGTAACCTGTACCTGGTCACTTATAACCCTGTAACTTCACCTGTACTTGGTCACCGATATCTGGATACTATTAACACCTGTATGTCGACGGGTCATTCAACCTGAGCCCGGGATTGTTCAAGAACTTGTTTCCACCTGAAATCTATCGATAGACACGTAGATTTACTGGAGAGACCCATCTTACTGGAAGACCGGCTTGCAATTACAGATAGATAAGCTTAGTTTAAGTGTACTTTAAAGGGGCACACCCTCTTCCTAAATTTGATATCATTAGTGTGTGTGCTTATATGTAATTATTATTCCGAGCCAGTGGCTACGTTTAAAAATTTTATTTTACTTCACTTTACCTAAATTATCTTCATAAGTATGATTACCTGAATGATCTGCTTAGGCTGTATGATGTTTGGTTTGTTAACATTTAACTTCAATATGCACTCACCTGGATACTTCCACTGTTTAAATAATATGTATACATAGACAGTCTCATGCGTTTTATTTATATGGTCCGTAAAGTTCAACGTGCACGCTGAATCGACACAGGAAGTAAAAATATTTTATTTTATAAAAGTGAATAGTTTCTAGATATACCACATATTGTTAGGGATTGAATTCTATCTTGTCCAAAATTATGTGAAGACTAAGAGACTGATAACCTTGTTTACGTAGAAAACGCAAATCTCGTGTAAAATGAGTAATTTTCCGCAATAATTATCAAATTTCCCCAGTTGTTCCCGGTCTTGGCATGAATTTTCTGAATGACATTTTTCGGAAATGACATCGGATTCATGAGCTGCGACCCAAAAACCTCCTAGTACCCATTTTTGAGGCTTAATTGTCATTTTTTCATAAATTAAATAGTAGTCTAAAAATGATGGTGAGAATGGAGGATATTTTATAGTATAGGGGCGATCTAGGGAGAGAATAAAGACTGATCTATGTCAGTCTTTATTATTAATTATTTTCTAGAAAATATACACTGCCGAGATCAATTTGAAACGTTCATTATAAATAAAACCAATTTAGGTTTTAAAAATCTTATTACAAAAAATATATACAAGGTCTAACAACTATCATTATCAGTACAATAAGTAGTTTTCGCCAAACATTTCCATAGTTGTAATAAAAGATACATCTAGAAACGATTGTGTCAAAAAACCTCTCTTAATTATCAATAATTTAAAATCAAATCAAGATCATAGTTTATACATAAACATTTATTGCTTGCTATTCTACCTAAATAAAGATAATTTTCTACCACTGGGCATTTTCCCTTCGCTATCAATTAACCCTGCCTGGATGTACTCCAAGGACGGCATCTTACGTAAGTCCCCTCTGGCGGCTACAGCTGGCTGTGAGCTGAGCAGCCTCCTTGCCACCGAAGCAATGTCATCTTTTGTGATTTTTTCTAAATATTAAATACAATATTTACTATCAAAACGTTTTAACAATATCAGTGGAACTTACCGATTTCTTCAATGAAGTATTTTGGTCGTTTACGATGCCCAGTGGCTAAAACTTGCCTTCCAATATCTTCAAACATCACAGGCCGAGACTCCAAATTCATTAGGAGCATTGACTGAAGCTGCGTCTTGGCTCTCTGGAGCGAACATAAGAGAAAAAAAAACGTGGATTTTGGACATAACTCGTTGATATAGGGCAAGAATGAAAGCTCGCATACAGAGAACGTATATAGTAAGCCAAAAAAGGTACCATGAGCGAGTTATGTGTTATTTAAATTAATTTTTAAAACCGCACATTCATCAGTTTTGTCTCAATAATGGAAAAAATAATGATTTTAGAGAAAAAAGTTTCGAGCAAAAGTTGTTCAGCGGATGATTTTAAACATATAGACACGCGGTTGGTTGTTCAGCTGCCTCAGTCAGCCGATAATGCTGTTCCTTCGTATTTATTGCCTTTGAATATTTATATAAAATTAGCCCAATTGAATGCAATTTGTTGCACATCTCTAAGACAAAATAGATCCTTAGACAAAATTAAGGTCCTTATATAGTTACGGGTTTTTCGGTAATAAAAATTAAATTTGTTTCTGAACAATTCTGAAAATTGGCATCCTGTAAGATACTATTATTATTTACCAATTGTAATAATTTTCTTCAGGATACTTAGCCTGGGGAGCGGTCTGAAATTTCAACTTAACAACTTTGCAATAGGTTACCCAAGGAGAAATGAAAAACACATTTTGGGCAAAACATGATTTTGGATATGACACATAGTCACTGTGGTGCCAGGTCCCAGGTAGTGTTGCCAGGCCCCTGAAAATCTGTCTACATATGCTCTGTGGTGCGCTGAATACGATAACGCAGTCAGATTCCTTCTATACAGCCGAGAAATATTTTTTTTTGCAAAAATTAAAAGCGGAGATTTTTCCTTACTATAGCCTTCTAAAATTTTTCAGGAAAAACAGTGACTTGTTGCCAGGCCCCTGAAAATCTGTCTACATATGCTCTGTGGTGGGCTGAATACGATAATGCAGTCAGTTTCCTTCTATACAGCCGAGAAATATTTTTTTTTGCAAAAATTAAAAGCGGAGATTTTTCCTTACTATAGCCTTCTAATATATTTCAGGAAAAACAGTGACTTGTTGCCAGGCCCCTGAAAATCTGTCTACATATGCTCTGTGGTGCGCTGAATACGATAACGCAGTCAGATTCCTTCTATACAGCCGAGAAATATTTTTTTTTGCAAAAATTAAAAGCGGAGATTTTTCCTTACTATAGCCTTCTAAAATTTTTCAGGAAAAACAGTGACTTGTTGCCAGGCCCCTGAAAATCTGTCTACATATGCTCTGTGGTGGGCTGAATACGATAATGCAGTCAGTTTCCTTCTATACAGCCGAGAAATATTTTTTTTTGCAAAAATTAAAAGCGGAGATTTTTCCTTACTATAGCCTTCTAATATATTTCAGGAAAAACAGTGACTTGTTGCCAGGCTCCTGAAAATCTGTCTACATATGCTCTGTGGTGCGCTGAATACGATAATGCTGTCAGTTTCGTTCTATACAGCCGAGAAATATTATATTTTTGCAAAAATTAAAAGCGGAGATATTTCCTTACTATAGCCCTCTAATATTTTTCAGGAAAAACAGTGACTTGTTGCCAGGCCCCTGAAAATCTGTCTACATATGCTCTGTGGTGGGCTGAATACGATAATGCAGTCAGTTTCCTTCTATACAGCCGAGAAATATAATTTTTTTGCAAAAATAAAAAGCAGAGATTTTTCCTTACTATATAGCCATCTAATATTTTTCAGGAAAAACAGTGACTTGTTGCCAGGCCCCTGAAAATCTGTCTACATGTGCTCTGTGGTGCGCTGAATACGATAACGCAGTCAGTTTCCTTCTATACAGCCCAGAAATTTTTTTTTTGCAAAAATTAAAAGCGGAGATTTTTCCTTACTATATATAGCCCTCTAATATTTTTCAGGAAAAAGAGTGACTTGTTGCTAGGCCCCTGAAAATCTGTCTACATATGCTCTGTGGTGCGCTGAATACGATAATGCAGTCAGTTTCCTTCTATACAGCCGAGAAATATTTTTTTTTGCAAAAATTAAAAGCGGAGATTTTTCCTTACTATAGCCCTCTAATATTTTTCAGGAAAAAGAGTGACTTGTTGCCAGGCCCCTGAAAACTGTCTACATATGCTCTGTGGTGCGCTGAATACGATAATGCAGTCAGTTTCCTTCTATACAGCCGAGAAATATTATTTTTTTGCAAAAATTAAAACCGGAGATTTTTTCTTACTATTATAGCCTTCTAATATTTTTCAGGAAAAACAGTGACTTGTTTTTTAGTGACTTTGTGACTTAAAGACCACAAAGTGTAGAAAACGAGACCAAAGTTGTGATGGAATGTAGTATAAAAACATGCCCATATTTTGCCCACAAAATGTGCCCTAATTGTTGCTAAAACTCGCCCATAATGTATCTTATTTTCCCAAAATGTGCCTGGTAGTGTGACCGATTTAAGCCCAAAGTGTTTCTAATTTTTGGTTACTAAACGGTCGCCATTTGTTCCAAATTGTTGCCAAACTACAGTTTTGTAACACAAAATAAAACCAAATGAACCCAAACTATTTTCAATTAGAAACAGATTGGATACAAATTATACACATGACTGCAAAAAAAATTGACTCATCAACAACATCAATATCATTTAAACTTATCCGACACATGAGACTAAATTTTGCCCAAAATTAAACCACAATATGGTTTAATTTTGGACCCAATATGTGCCTTGTATGTTCTGAAACGTGACCAACTAGTTGCATTCGGAACACATACTACTACATAACCTCGTTTTTTCAGTGTGCATTTTCACCGAATATATGATTGTATTGTGTAGCTTGCATGTTTTAAGACATGTACAGGAATGTCCATAAATATAAGAAACTGGCAGTAAATGAACTAGTGAATTGGCAGTAAATGAAACGAATTTCAATTCGTTTTCAATGGGGTTCACCCCATTGAAATGATCTGGGCCCAAGTAAAAGAGAGTGAATCGAATTTTTAAATTAGCTGACGAGGAGAACTATCTTTGGGAACAATGGAAAAAGTCGCAGCAGAAAATTGGTAGAAAGAGGGGTAGATAATGTGGGATGTGGATTTAGCGGTTGATCAATCCATAGAACAATTGTGATTAATATTGGGAATATTGGAAATAGTGATAACGACAGTACAGATGAAGTAGAAAGTGACTGATATTAATGATTAATAATATCATTATTAAATAGTGATATTAATTACCTGTTTTTAAGGTAAGTATTAAGATATTAAGGGGTAAGGTATTTTTTATTTTTGGTTGAGAATTTTTTACTTTATTTTGGAATATATATTTATTTTATTGTTTTTTTGTTTTTTGTTGAGAATTTTTTGCTTTATTTTGGATTATACATTTATTTTATTTTTCCGTTTCCAAGTTTTTTTTAAAGGCTATTTAGCTGTTTTGTATATATTTAGTTTTGTTTATTGTGGAAAACATGGTTACTGGAGAACCACCCACTAAAAAATGATAACCTGCTGAAAGAAATACTTGATGAGTGGTGTGGAAACTTGCATTCAGTACTCGATTCAATATCAGCTGTGGTGTTTAAATTAAAATATGCATAAAAAAAATTAAAATCATAAAAATAATAATAATCATAAAAACCTTCAGCTTTCGACCCCCTAAAAAAATTCTTCGAAATTTTTTCTCTAAAATCATTACTTTTTCCATTATCAAGAAAAAACTGTGATTCCATTTTCAAAATAATCTTGCAATAAAAAACCATGACACGTATCTCGCTCATTTTAACTTTTTTAATGGCTTACTATAATATGTTTAGATCTTTCATTCATTTCAACTATCCTGGTCGTTTTATCGTACTTGGCCCTATCGTAGTAAATCATGCATATAGCTGTCAAATGTAGGAAATTATGTCAACGGACTAGTCCAGTAAAATATATCTATGGGGAAATATAAGTGCTAAATATGTAAGCAAAATGCATATTGTGATAAAAAAATTCAAAGAGCGCTTACCCTTAATTCTTGATCAGAAATGTTTCCCGTCATGTTCACGATTTCCTTAACAATAACTTCCACCATGTCACGCATATGGGTGGGGGGTGCGCTCGCGTGGATACAGAAAAGCCCGGTATCAGAGTAGGCGTGATTGTATGCAGTTGCACTGTACATCCAGTGGTATCTGCAAAGAAAATAATATACGTGATTTTAAAAACTTTAAAACAACTTTTCACCTTACAGTTTAAGCAAAACGTTACCTATTTAACACGTTAGTATATAATCTTGTGTACATTCCCTTGCCGGGCCCACCGGCACTAAAAGATCCTCCTCCTCCCATCATCATATTCAGCACGCACATCCCTATAAAGTCCTTGTCTTGGTGCGAACAACCCTCTAAACCAATCATGACGTGGGACAAAACTGGAAGGCCTGCAGACGCAAACTGAGGGATATCACACTCTTCCTATGAGAGGGAACAATATATGAAAAAAGTGAGTGATTTCAATCAAAAATTAAAAGAAACGAATTAGACTAGGAAAAAGGTAAAAAGTGAAAAAAAATAATAACAGGATGGAACCCATTGGAAAAGGAAGAGAATATAACAAAAATGAACGGAAAAATAGTTTACGGGCAATCTGAGGTCGGCACGTGGAAGGGGGTGAGTTTCTAAGGGTAAAAAACGGTTTATCTCGATTTCGAGCAAAACTACAAGTCCTATGGAAAAAAGTTAAATAGCAGAGTTGTGGGTAATAAAAAGATCTACAACCTTTGTATTTACACTTTTTTCACATAACGTGAAAATTTATGTGAAAAATTCAAATAACCAAGTTTTTGGTTTTTTATTTTTCTTTTACAAAAAAAAATTTTTTAAAGAAATTTGGTGAAAACACGTTTTTATGTCCCAAACACTAATTTTTTTGATATAAAATATTTATTTTTTCACCTTATTTTGACTTAATATCGAAAAAGCACCCTAATTTTCAATCGAAAATTCTCATGTCAAAAATCTGCTTTTTTAAAGAAGTCGGTGGTCTTTTTGTTCTTTGAAATCTCTACTTTCTGATGGTGCAAAAAAATATATATTAATCTTAAGTTTTTCGAGTAATTAAAGTGTACATTTTAGTAAATAGCTGTAAATTGTACATGATTCAAAACAAATTTCGGAGTCGAGTTTTTTTCGGTTCTTTGTATTTTCCTCAGTATTTTCTGAGAACATTTATCATAGTAATGTATATTTTGTGTACACCATCAGAAAGTAGAGATTTCAACGAACAAAAAGCCTACTGACTTTTTTAAAAAACAGATATTTTTACGCGAGTATTTTTGATTGAAAATGAGGGTGCTTTTTCAATATTAATTCAAAATAAGGTGAAAAAGTAAATATTTTAAATCAAAAAAATTACAGTGGTTTGGGACATAAGAAGGTAAGTTTCCACCAAATTTCTTTAAAAAATTTTTTTTTGTAAAAGAAAAAATCCAAAAACGGTCATTTGAATTTTTCATATAAATTTTGAGGTTATGTGAAAAAAGTGTAAATACAAAAGTTGTAGATCTTTTTATTACCTACAACTCTGCCATTTAACTTTTTTCCATAGGACTTGTATTTTTGCCGGAAATCGAGATAAACTGTTTTTTACCCTTAAAAACTCGCCCACTTCCACTTCCCAACCTCAGATCGCCCGTAAACTATTTTTCCTTTCATTTTTGTTATATTCTCTTCCTTTTCCAATGGGTTTCATCCTACTACTATTTTTTTTGGGTTCAATAATTATCGACCCTGGTCTAAGTATTAAAAATAAGGAGTCAAGCCTCACTTAATTTATGCAAAAGTATTGTTGCTACCAAAAATCTGAACGGACCATTGCAAGCGCATAACTTTTTTCTATGACTCGACAAATCAATTCGATATCGTTATTAACCACTTATTATCTAGCGACAAGTTTCTGAAATTACTCAATTAAGTATTTTGAGGGTCCCAGCACCTTTCAAAAAAAAGTAATTATGAATTTCTTATGGGCTACATGCTCTATCCACTGGTGTACGTCTCATTTGGTTAACTGTGAAACAGGATTTTAGAACAATAGTGCGGCGATTTTACTCCACTAACTGTTCTGTAGGAGTACTGAGGAAATTTATATTCTATAAAAGTACCTATTTGAATTGTGAAATTGTAAAAAAAATACATCAATGCAAAATTTAAGAAACCCGAATGGCATACCTGTATTAAACCTCCCGTATATTGGGCGAGACTCTGGTCACAGGCCAAATCCCTCCTAGGATGTACGGACTTACTTTCGGTTTCCCACGAAGGTTTAATATCGACAAAGTATCTCTGCACTGCATCGACTAGCTTGGGGTGCTCAACGCCTACGCCCGCGACTACCATCCGCTTAGGGGTGTAGTGTTGGCTAAGGTAAGTATATAGGATTTCCCTGTCTATTTTGTTGAGATTCTGCGGAGGACAGAGTTTCGCTAAACCTAGAGTGTTGTCTCTATAAGCGGCCTGCAAAGAATTACTAATAAAAAATCTCAAAATTGAATTAGCACACTTACAGCATGAATCATGTCCATCAGTAACGTTTCTTGTTCCGGTCGCATATTTAATGTTTCTAATTCAAAATGAATGGCTTGCCTAGCACCGTCGATTTCCTCGGCCGTGATTTGGGGCCTCAATGTGGCTTCGGCTAGTAGTTGGATAACATCGTTTAACCCGGAAGTATAAGCGGATGCAGCATATATAAATGTATCCCTTGATGCTTGACTATCGCATATGCCGCCGTGTTGTTCTAGTTTGTTGATCATTTCATCCCGGTCAGGATAGAATTTTGTTGACTGAAAAAGTGGTTTGGTTATGGTACAAAATTATACCTATGTTAAACTTACGTTGAAAGCTAATTTTTCCAAAAAGTGTGATATGCCGCTTGGATACGCTACTTCATACCGTGATCCGGAGTCAATTACAACTGAAATATATTTTTATTAACTTTTATAGTTTCATTAAGAAGGTATTTTTAACCTCCAACAGTGCAAAATTCCCCAAATCTATTTTCCGAGGCCACCGTAAGCCCATTGGATAATACAGTAACCCTAGTTTTTTGATCTTCTTCCTTGAAATTTGCATAAATAGGTCTAGGCAGACCTCGAACTGGTTCATTCATTGGAGGCATGTTTGTGACTTTCAATTTCGGCGGTCCACCCAAGTTTTGCCATTCTGTAGACGAGTATTGCTTGGATATCCGTTGTCCAATACAGTTTTGCGGTTTCCATAGCCTAAAAAGCATGACATCGTATTGCACAATTTATTTGTAATCATGTATCATTTTCAAAAAACATGAAAAGTTAGGTTATACCCTAAAACGTACTTACTTGTTTTGTGACTGCAGTATGACTTTTGAGAGAATATTAGTTACTTGTAGAGCCATGTTTTTATTGCCTTATTAATGAAACTGAAATGTGTTTTGTTAGTTTTTAAATAATTAGAAATTTTGATAATGGCTGAAATCTGACATTTGACATCTGTGAAGTGTGAAGTGCTGTGAAGTGCAGACAAAGTCATAGTGCAGTGCACTACAGTGGCAAAGCCACTGTACAGTGTACAGTGCACTCACCGACCTCGTGGCCATCTATGATCCACTGGCGCAATTAAAATCGCTTAGGAATATCAATTTTCAATATGTCTTAAATGGCCTGTAAAACAGAAACAGTTGATTATAAATTCCCGAATGTGCCGCCAACAAGTTTTCAGCACTGATTTGTTAAGGTATATGAATAAGTCTCTGTTCTCAGACTAGGTATTTCAGAGACCTACTTTGTTGATGGTGACACTCAAACTAGTTCATATTACAGTGATTTTATTATCCCAATGGGATAATTATTTTCCCAATGGGATAATTATTTTCCCAATAGGATAATTATTATCCCAATGGGGTAATAAATTCACTGTCATATGAATTAAACAGCCCGTGAATCCGTTGTTTTGAGGATAGAATTGTTTGTTTTCCTTGACGATTGCCCACCTATTACCCCAGATTACATATTTATGTAATCTGGACTACAGTGGCTTGTAATCTGGACTACATAGGGACAGTGGTTACAATAGTATACCAACGTTTTGATTGGTCGTTGGAGTCATGTGGTACAAATCCGCCATCATGTGACGAAATATTTCTGTAAATGCCACAGGTGTTTATGAAGCAAATTGTGTATTTTCCGTTTTTGTGAGTTTTCGATGAACCTTTCTTTAATTTGTTGTATTCAGTTGTATCTCTGAACTTTTGTAAACATTTCGTGCTAGTGTGATAGAGACAATAAGTAATATGTGTTAATATTGTAGTTTTTGTGAGAATTTTCTCTAAAACTAAAACAGTTGTTTTGGGTTCAAGAACTTTTTAATATTGATTGTTTTGTACGGATTTTATTACTTGAGGTGATCTCTTTTGAATAAAACCTTTAAATTCCTTTTCCTTTAAATTCAGTAATAAATTAAAATAGTTTGCTGCCCGAAAGACGAAAACGACAAGCTCTAATTAAGTATCTACTGAAGCACAGACCCTATATTTGTGGAATTCATTATTAAATATCAGACATATAGCTAATTTTGTAGCTATGATATTTAATTAATAAATTGTACTAAATGTTATGAGAACTTTTTTATTCTATAGTTAATTTCAGTTGTTATATAGGAACAAGTGCACACGCAGTTATATTTACCGTAGTGTACCCTATACATTCAATATATACATCATTCACACATATACATTCAATGAAATATAAATATAAAATTATGGGAGACCCTGTATCCTGTATATATGTTTATTTTTTCTTTATAATATTTTAGTTAATTGAAATAATAAAATTATTCTTATTGAGTTAGATTATGTTATAGGTTATATGAATGGTGTTCCATTTCAAAGTCATATATATACTTGAAGATAATACCAAAACACAACAGTTTTCCACAAATTTCCACGTGTTTATTATACAAACATATTTTAGAATGTCTCTGATACGATACTCTGTAGGACAATATCCCATTGTGCATAACCCTCATGTTAATTACGTATATCTACGTCAAATCATGTCAAATGAAATAAAAAAGCCAGTAAATATTTTTAAGGAAGTTAGTTAGTATTACAATATCTTTATTTTACAACGCACATAATTCAGAATGTTTACAAAAGTGGAAAAATATAGCTTCACAAACAGTACTGCAATGTTAATTAAAAGAGGTTTAGTCACATAATGGTGGATGGGAGGAGCTTAGGGCCCATTGTCGCCACTGTCCCTATAAAGCCACTGTAATTTGGACTTTACATGTCTCTGTTATTACGTAAGAGCGAAACTTGGCTACTGCATCATAGATGGCAGTCATATCGTCATCATTCCTAAAGTCCCTAGAAACAAAGAGTTTGGTTATTGACAGTGTTTGGTTTATTCAAATGTAATTATTATATCTTTGGTTTCCGGCTGAACCACAGAATACTCAAGTATTCTCAATAGTACTTTCAGTCTGACTCAATATGGCTTTTGTGAAATTGCGTGTTATTACCTATTGATTGTTTTGTTCATTCCACACTCATATTGCTCATATTAAGTCAATAATTTACAATAATCAGCTGATCAACTAACTTACAAACCTTCGAGGGCCATAGGCCGTCGGGTTTGTAAGATCATCTCCCTCGGAACATAAACATCTACTTAATACGCTTGGTAGGTAGGTACATCAATTACTATTATAATAACCGTTCTACGCCCTACGTGTGGATTTCTTATAGTTATATATAGGTATATACTAATATTTATTATTATACCTATATACTAATATTTTAAAACTCAGAGCTACTTGACTGATAATAATAAGTTTTCTTGTCTTATTTTCATAGCTCATAGTCTAAGATCCGGCCGCTGATTTTCAGCAGGTATCAGTTTTTGTAATGAAACTTAATTCAAATAAATGTTAATCATATATAATATTATACATAATGTGTAATATTATATTACTGCCAGGGTTGGCTATCAAAAATTAGCCTTGGAAACTTGAACTTGAACTTAATTCTTCTCAAGTTTCAAACTCAAGTATCTCATTAATTTTCATTTGATTTTTCTCTATTTTTTCATTAATGTGCTTTTTATATGTTTGATTGTGCTATTATACTTAATTAATAAATAAAAAATTTTGTGAATTTCTGTGGCTTTTTTACCCGCGATTAAGTCCCATACCTGCTTTATACCAAGCGACAAACCTCTCAATAGGTACTAATTAGTTATGGAATTGTCACCACGTATCATCCTTCCTGCATATCCCGACCCGATAGTCCTCGGGCCCGCTTTGTTGTTTGAACGCTGTTAGTATTCCAGACACTCATATTACCCACCAGGGCGCCAGGATAATCACATATTGTGATGCTCGATCGCTCCCTGGCAATCTGGGAAATTTTAAATTGACCGCTGAATTCTTATTCCATTCTTGAAATGCATGTTCCTATCCAGATATATGATTGAGATGTTGTCTTTTAATTTCAAAGGACCAGCGAGGTGATGGTTGATGTAGAATCGAGATACAGAGAATTCTTATGTACAGTCTCTTTCGAAATAAAGAAGAGTAATAAAACCCTGTAAAACAATGTTTTTGGGGCTATCACCAAAGTTTACGAAATATATATAGTTGTGTCACGCGCGGTAGAATTGTTTGTCCTTTTGAAGTTCGCAAGTCTAAGCGATGCCGACTCATAAATGGTGACATTTGCGGTGACATTTACGGGGCAAATCTCAACGCTCCACCAGGCGTGATCTTCGGTTTCAATACAAGGGTTCTTCCGAATGTGCACTCAATAAAAACGGAAATTTTATGAAAGTTAGTAAAAAGTTAGTTAGTAGAAAGTTAGAAAAAATTTTGTTTTTTTAAACGGTTTTACTTATTATGCTCATTACCTTATTGAATTTAGCTGCCTTTGCAATTACTATTATTGTAGCATGTTCTTATCTCAGAAGTCGGTTCATTAGGTTAAACAATAGAAGAAAATATCCAACAAAGACAAAATGTATACAACTCACCCAAATTTAATACATTTATTGATAACCTTTTTATATTTATATTATTATATTTTATATTATTTACCTCGGTTAGAGAAATATATATTATTATATATGCAATCAATTATATACATATACTTCTAGATTGGTAATATTGGTTGTATACTATTATTTATCATAGATAACACCTTCTAAATCTATGATATATAAAATTCTACGGTGCATGTAGCATGTATTCATACATAATATCACACCACCATCACAATAATTGACCATATTAGTTAGGTTATCAAAATCCGGGCGCGAAATTTGAAATGGGTTCCTAAACACACTTCAGCAAATTTGACTGCCATGTATTTCTTATGGGAGATTAAAAAGTGTGATTTTCAGACGGGAATTTCTCGGGTTTTGGGCATTTCTTAGTATTTAAACCTATTATACGTCAAACTTTAAACATATTTCTCTACAATTCAAGTCCAAATTACTTTTTTAGAGCTACGAGTTAATTAAATTAATCCATGGACGTACGTCGCGTATTAGTTTTAACATTTCTTACGCAAGAGCGCCAGGCCAGCTGTAAAAGTAAGGTTAAGGGTGATGTTATGATTTTGTCGATGGGTTGTTTATTTGTTTATTACTATTTTGGTCAATGTTTATCGATTTTTTACATTAATGATGTAATAATATACCTACTATGTACACTTTTATGAACGAATAACGAAAAAAATGGGCCCAAATGTGGATTTCTCCATATAAATAATAATCCGGTAAGTACCTACCTAGATACTGGAATGGAAAAGCCTTGTTTGAAAAGCCTTGAATAGATGTTCTGCACTTATTCCTATCATATGCATACTCTGTTCAGGTCGGGGCAACCAAGAACAAGATACATCTTTATTTTTAGATAACTTAAGATTTTAAGTTAACTTAGACTACATATTTTGGCCTCTAGAAAAAATCACTTATGGTTCAGAGTTTGATTAGGTAGGTACTCTATTTTAACTTATTTTCTAACCAACACTCAAAACCAATTATTTGCAATCAGAAAAAAAAACAGATAAGTCTGTGAAAACTGCAAAACAAAATAGGTACCTCAAAATAAAATTAGATTAGAAGTTCCCTATAGGACACAAATATAATACAAATTCAGCGATGTTGCCACAAATATTGCCGGTTTTTAAATTAACACAATGAAATTATAATTTATTATGTACGAAACTCTTATTAAATAAGTTTATCCAAAACCTTACAGTACCTACACAGATACGTGCAGATACTATGAATGACCATATGTCAAACCCCTTCCTCTCTGAACGATTGGATCAAGCAACAACATACGTTTTTCATACAAACATCGCCTTCTAAAATTGGTAATATTTTTATTTTGATAATGTTTAATCAATATTTTAACACTCTCAGTCAAATAAAATATCAAACAATATATTTATTCAACTTCTTTCACTAAGAGACTTTCTATATCACGTCTACAACGCCCTGAACTTGAGTCCCCATAAGACATCAATACATTAATTTTTAAACTAGGAACCCGCGCCAATTTGATATCATAACCTAACTATACTGTATCCAACGAGAGAATGGACTTGCACTCGAGCGAAAATTCGTCTGTTTTGGTCAGATCTCCGCCCCTTAGAGCATTAGTTCAACGCCCTCAACGTCTTAATTGGCTCAGCAGGTAGCCAGGGCCGGCGCCTGGGTCCGATACCTACCTGGTACCTAATTATATAAAGTACCTACTACTGCCTACCTAATCACAGTTTGTATTTGTAGTCTCGCAAGTACACCTACTTACGAATTTATTTCATAAAATGACGGTCCTGCGTAGCTCGTTACAGAGCCCCTCCTCTTTAGTCGCCGATGCGCAAAGCAAGTCCATTCTCTCGTTTGATAGAGTATAAAATGGTCAATTGAACGGTCTGCCTATTTGCGATGGATTACAGAATTTCTTAGTGTGCAAAGTTGTGTACACTCTATAGAAATGGTGGGCAGAACTCATTAGTAACCGGGTCTACCGCTCTCATTGGTGAGTTTTAGGCGGTTCTAAATTAAATTAAATTTCATTGGTCAAAGGTAAAGACGCCGGATTTCCGTGGATATATTGACGCATGCGCTGTTTCATGCATGTATGTTTTGACGCGACAGTGGCGTTTCATTTCGTCTTGTGTATGGTTGATTCGCGACATAATTATAATATTGTGTTATACGCGAGTGTTTAGTGTTTTTATGCGATGGAAGCGACGAATGCGAGTAGTTGCCAATAATTCCAATCGTAAGCGACCGAATTTGAGAGGAGAACTGAAAATGATCAAAAATGTCTCCTCTAAAATGATACGCCTATGGAATTTCGTTTCCTTCGCACCTCATCTCCCTGAGCCGTCTATATGTTGTTGTTGAATCACCCCACACTATTTAAGCACCGCAGTATACCTGTTTTCTTTTCAATTAAGTGGTTTATATTGCTAAGTTTCAAATCTTTAAGCTTATGCAGTGTAGATTTCTATACATCTAAATAATGCTTTAAAAGCGTTCGATGTTCAATCGAATAATTCATATATTATAACCTAAAATTATATATAACTACACATATTACTAACATGTGCATCTACTTAATAAAATTTAACGAATTTAACTATGTTGTGAAATTTTATATCGTTAATATTAATATTGGTAAGTAAGTTTGCATTGAGTACTCTTTATAGAAAAGTTTATGTTTTGATATATATGAAATTTTGAATAGCTAGATAAATTTATAGAGGTACCTCGTTAAACGTTGTGATGTTTTTAGGCCTTTCCACTTGTTGCATGGATCTGGATTGCTCGTTCAAAAACACTTTGTTCATTTCTGCTACCTGTTGAGTCTCTCTCTAACGTCGAAATTCTTCGCTAGATAATCTTGAATTTTACCTACTTTCACACTCCTAACCTTGTTAAATGTTCGTAAGTTGAATTTACTCTAGTTATTTAAATATTTTAACTTTTTACAACAAAATGAAATCTTAACAAATTTTACAACACGCTTCTTCCAAATATTTTTGCAACCTATCGATAAAATTGTTTTTTCCATTGCCTCACTTCCTTGGTATGTACACGGTACACTTGTTATTATTTTGCTTTATAAGTTTGATTTTAGCACTGTCACTTTGATTTTTAAAATGTCTATCACATATTAACGGTTATTTAAAACTTAATATTAATTTTACATTACAATGCTTTGTTAATTTATACATTTCTCTATTTGTTTAAGGTATAATAATTTTATTTATGAAGTTTGCCTTATTCTTGACATAAGCTGTCATTGGAAATTACCATTTGGATATATGCTTACTTTAGATAAATATACTATCTTTATTTCTACTCGCTTTATAATATGAAATATGTCACAATTTGCTTCATTTAAATTATAGCTACTCTGTCAAATTTGAGTACGTTGCATTTAGTAGTAAATGTACAATCTTTGATTGAATATTGTTATACCTAACATGTTGGTCATATTTTTTATCGATGAATATCAAATAATTTTAATTAATGATTAAATTTATGTATATATGTAAGTTTAAAAATGTTTTTGACTATCATTATTTATTAAATATTCTAATTACATGGAGTCTTTGCTAATATCATGCAATAAATGTCTAATTATAACATGTTGTAACGTACTTGTCGAATTTATATGTTCGCTTTCTTGCTAATATTTCATTTGGTTTCAATATATATATATATATATATATATATATATATATATATATATATATATATATATATATATATATATATATATATATATATATATATATATATATATATATATATATATATATATATATATATATATATGTATATATACATATTTCTTTTCTTTTTATTTGCATTATAATATAATCAAAGCAATATTTTTTGTATATATTCGTTTCCTATATATACATTTCAGATTTTGTGCCAGCTAATTCCTCCACCTCGAACAGCTTTTCTGTGTAACAACTTTAATTCATTAGATTTTGCTCTGTTGTGTAATGATATCAATTTCAAGCCTAGCTGTTAGACAAAATACCAGTCAATACCATAGATTTATAGATAATTGAAGTTAAATAAATCATGATTTTCCAATCGGTTCCAATAAATATCATTACGTTGGCATTGGATATACAAAACTTTCACGCACACTCTTGAACATAAACAAAACATTTATATTCGTAAGACACGTAAGATTCATTATCAATAAATATCTTTCGAAAGTAAATTTTTTTAGAGCAGAAAATAGCTAGTTCGCCGAAAATAGTATATTCCATCTGTGCATTCTTCATAGTTGTATTTTTAGGAATGAATATAACCCAGTCCATGGGCGTCGTCAGGGGGACAGCTGCAACCCCTATAGCTATAGTATAAGTGTAATTTTACATGTTGACTGTTTAATAGTGTTGATGAAAATATTTATTACTCCAGTTAGGTACTCGTATTATTACAAAAGTATATTTTCCGTTCATAGAAAATCCCACGATAGATAAGGTTTTTAATTTTATTTTTATTTACATTTTATACAAAACTATATTTCTAGTTTACTGTACCTTTTTACCTTCCCCGTGATACTACGTTGTCAGATTAATAAAACATAATTTATTTTTTCCCATTTATTTATACAATAAATCGTGAAAAAATCCAAAAAAATATTTTTTTCAAAAAGTTTTAATTTTTTTTTCAAATGGATTTTTCCTTGAATTTTTGAAGTAACAGGAAAGCGCGTTATCTTTGAAAATTAGGAATAAATATAATTTATTTATGCCCATTTATTTATACACTGAATAATTTGTGAAAACACTTTTTTTTTGAAAAACCTCAAATCCAAAATAATTTTTGTGGGAGTTTAAATTTTTGTTCCAATGGATTTTTCCTTGAATTTTTGAAGTACCAAGAAAGCGCGTGAAAATTTTCATAATTTTTGTCTGCGGCGTTATAACATTTGGAATTGCCCCCCTTCCCTAGCTGGAAAGCTGGCGACGTACTTGGCCGAGTCAATAAATACTCAGAAGTGGGATATGGAGAAAAATGGGAGGAATACAAGCTTTGATTTTGGGACTTTGATTAGACTATTTAGGAGGTAAGTATACTATAACTACCCACTCCTAGGAGCAGGGGCGTACGTAAAAGGTAGCCTTTTTCGGGTTTTCTCTTATATCCACTATACGTCCTAGCGGTAAGGCCTTTCTAAACAAAATTAAAGTTAATAAAATATGCCACAAGTTTCATCATAAACTGCTGTTCAAAATTATCGCACCACGTTAATATTTGCTAAAATTTGAGGACTCACAACTTTTTTACTTTTAGTCCAATTTTGATATTTTCTTTTAGAATACTGTAGATAAAACGACTAATTTCAACTTGCATAATATCCAGTCTTTTGTTAACTGAGGACGGTTTAGGCATTATACAGGGCTAACTGAAAGGTTGTTATATAACCCTAATTTTAAAACACTCGGTGGAATAATTTCGTAACCAAATTCTTTAAAAATACCAATTTTTGTTAAGGACCATGCCTTTCCCACATTTTGTTTTTTAGTCCATGTCTTTAGATACATTGGTTCATTTTTAAGAGCAAAATGAATTTGTCACCAACAGTTTACTGTTAATTTACTCTGCTGTTACAAGTGATATGTAAAACGTAGGCGGCGTATGTCAACCAAAAAACAATGATTGGGTGTATGCAATCTCATTTTGACACATTTTTAAAAACAATACGGTGTTGAGGAATATTCAGCAATTTAAAATAATGAATCGTGTGAGACATTTGACAGCATTGGAATGTGTAAGAGCGCAAACTTTGGTTGGGTAAGAGGGTAGAAGTATGCGATATGTCTCTCGAATTCTGGGTGTTAACCATTCGACAATAAGTCGAATGTTAGAACGTCACAGGGCAACTGGTTCTCACTCCAGGAGACATGGGCAGGGTAGAAAAAGGGCGACGAATGTTAGGGATGACCATTTTCTCCGCCAAAATGCTTTAAGAAATCGGACAGTAACAAGTTCGCATTTGAAGAGTGAACTTGAGATGGTTAGAAATGTTCAAGTTTCTGCTCTTACTGTAAGGAGAAGACTACGGGAGGCAGGTTTGATCAGTAGAAGGCCCATAAAGGCACCAGAACTTACCAGGGCTCAGAAGGTAGCTCGATTACGATTTCCACGAGCACATGAAAATTGGACTATCGATGACTGGAGGAAAGTCCTATTCTCCGATGAAACAAGAATAAGCCTAAAATCTTGTGATGGGCGGCAACGTGTGTATAGAAGACAAGGGGAAAGGGAAGCTGCCTTCAATTTCGTTCTAAACGAACCCTTTGGTCGTGGCTCCAAAATGTTTTGGGCAGGTATTTCTTTCGATGGCCGTACGGAGTTAGTCCCTATTCATGCAAGGGCAATGAATGCGGAATACTACGCAGAGAACATTCTCCAGGAGCATGTAATGCCCTATGCTCCGTTTATTGGTCCTAATTTCATATTCATGCAAGATAATGCAAGACCACATGTAGCAAAAATTTGTGTTGAGTACTTGAATGAAGTCCATATTGATGTTATGAACTGGCCAGCACGAAGCCCGGATTTAAATCCCATCGAACACCTATGGGACATCATTAAGAGAGCAGTGAGACGACGTCTACCAGCCCCACAGAACCTTCAACAGCTGGAATATTATCCCACTCTTGATGAGTGGGATAATATTCCTCAACCCGTCATTCAAAACCTCATTAGAAGTATGCCACGGCGGATTCAGGCTGTAATCCGAGCTAGAGGTGGCAACACAACCTACTAGGGATCAGCTCACATAATTTTATTTCTTTGTTTTCCTTTGTGTTCTTGTTAATTAAAAAATGTTTCTTCTCACCCTGAAAGTTTTTTCAATTGATTTCTGTATGGTGTGATAATTTTGAACCAATGCATCTAAAGACTTGGACCAAAAAACAAAATGTAGGAAAGGAATGGTTCTTAACAAAAATTGGTATTTTTAAAGAATTTGGTTACGAAATTATTCCACAGTGTTTTAAAATTAGGGTTATATAACAACCTTTTAGTTAGCCCTGTATAATACCTAAACCGTCCTCAGTTAACAAAATACTGGATATGCGAGTTGAAATTAGTCGTCTTATCTACAGTATTCTAAAAAAAATATCAAAATTGGACTAAAAGTAAAAAAGTTATGAGACCTCAAATTTTAGCAAATATTATTAACGTGGTGCGATAATTTTGAACAGCAGTTTATAATTTTTTTCTTCTATTTCTCCTAACTTGCGCATTAGGGTGTTTTTTCTTCTTTCTCGGTCCCATTGGATAATGTTTTAGCATTGGATCTAAACAAATTTCTCCCAAAATTTCAGCTTCCTTGATCAAACTTGTGAACGGCGCAAAACGAGTTTGTTTCCCATTTAATTAACATGAAAAAAACGGCGATTTTACTCAAACATGAATAATAGCTGATATAATTTTTTTATAATAATTTCTGAAGGCAGAATTTTATAGAGAATTAAATTTCCTACAAGAAAGGACCTTAGTATTAAATCCGTCAATTTATTATTTTCAAAGATACGCTCGTTTAAACATTCTCTTAAAAATCGGATTTCATAAATTAATTGAATCTAATCCGATTTTTAAGAGAATTTTTAAACGAGCATATCTTTGAAAATAATGAATTCACGGATTCAGTACTAAGTATACTTTTGTAGGAAATTGAATTCTCTATAAAATACGGCTATCAGAAATTTTTTTCTAAGAAATTTCTACCAGCTATTCATGTTTGAGTAAAAACGTCGATTTTCCCATGTTAATTAGATGGGAAACAAACTCAATTGCCGCCGTTCGCAGGTTTAATCTAGGATGCTATAATTTTAGGAGAAATTATTTTAGTTCCAATGCTAAATCAATAAGCCAATGGGACTGAAAATAAAATAAAAAAAAATAAAAAATACACCTAAATACCTATTGCGCATACTATAATATACTATTATTTTCGCCATTTATATTCGCCAGTGACGTGGCGTGTAAAAGATATTGGTAGGTTACCTATTGACAGAATCAGGGACGCTTTCACGCCATTACTCTTGCTGAAAGACTGGTTGCGAAAATTCTTGTAGCTGTACAGAAAATCAACTTTATGATGGCAACATTATGTAGAATCTGTCAACGATTATTATTCTGAATTATTCTTCTTTTGAAATATTCCAATCCTTTCTCAATAAATATTACTTCACAATGAAAAATTTGGACGAGAATCCTCGTCAACATTTCCCCTGCTCAGTTTCACTTGAGCAGCGAATGATTCTGAAAATTACCTACTAGAATAATTACGTATATTGGGCAGCATTTTCCTGTGCTCGGACTTTACATTAAATCCTCAGCTAACTAAACCGATTTAACAATCATCGTTGAGATCTCTAATCGCGAGTTACATTCAAACAGAAATTGCGTGAGTCGCGCGAGAACTCATCGCTGTCCGCTGAAAACATTTACAGGAACTTTCAGTCGGCACGAGGCCGTCGTCGTAGGAACATGGCCTTAAGTAGAGGTCGCTGCAAACCGGACGTAACGTAAAATGCGCGAAGTGTTTATACAGGGTGATCTAAAAAAAATGTGGATTTGTGATTAGTGAAAGACAGTGTTAAATTAAGTGACGTGAAGATAGATGTTTGTGGGAAAATAGTGCTGCTTAAAAAGTTTGGGGAGATATTTTAATACTTTATTGTTTGAAGCAGGGATAGTTTTTAAATATTATTATTATTATTAGCAGGTATTTTGCAACTTAAGTTATTTTAATACTGATTCAAATCAAATTATCAATTATGAAGTACCTATATAGCCCAATATTTAACCTAAAACAATTTATAATAAAAGCGGAGCTCCCGGTGAATTTTGCTAAAATTTCAATATGTTGTAGATTTTAAAGATAAAAAGAGAAAAGGCGGTTATTTCTATAACAAATATTTTGGGCAATTTAAAGATCGATTGCATTTTTTTACACGAATGTAATTTCTGCAACTTATATAAATAATATGTTGTAAAAAAATATGTGTTTATATACAGGGTAAACCACAAATAAAATAAGGTGAATTTTTAAAAATCGACTTTTTTCTGTTCAAACTACAAAATATTAAAAAAATCTATTCGGAATGAAATATACTTCTTTGATGTTACGGAAAGTCCTAATTCGTAATTGAATACAGGGCGGGTCAAAAAGATTGCGACGAGAGTGACTCATTGTAATGGGATTTCCTGTATATTTTCACATATGTAATCAGCTATCAATAGACAATAAACATAAATGAAAATATACAATATCATTATCATGGGCCGCACTCGCGTTGCCATATTTTTTACCTGCCTTATATAAAATTATAAATCAGGAGTCGGTAACATCAGAGAGGTATGTTTCATTCCCAATAGATTTTTTAAATATTTTGTCCTTGGAATAGAAAAAATTGATTTTGAAATATTCACCCTGTTTTATTTGTGACTTACCTCGTATATAAACACAATTATTTTTACAATATATTATTTGAAGTTAAGAAAATAACATTCGTGCAAAAAAATGCAATCGAATCGTTAAATTGCTATAAATATTTTTCCTAAAAATAACCACTTTAAACACTTTTGTCTTTAACTGCGTCTCAAGACCTAGTCATAGAATTGATTTGGGAACTTGACAGTACTAATCAGAAGATCAAAAATCAATAACACACTAAAATTTTATCAAAATTCATCGAGATCCAATTTTCTCTACATTTTGTGCAGGATCCTTTGTGGTTTTATTCTGAAAATTGTAATTCACTTTATATTTTCTAATGACATAGAATATTCTCTAATTTCTAATGACATAGAAATTGCAAGTGGAGATGAATAGGCTTAATTTACATAAAATCATAAATTAACCGTATTTCTTAGAATTGATTAAAAACTTCAACTTGAAGAATCTAATGTTAAACTATTTGCAGAATCTAAAACTAGATACACTCAGCTCTGCTTAGGTACGTGGTACAAAAATCGTATTTCATCAAGAGTGTATCTACAGTGTTTTTGATAGCGTGATATACTGCTCCTGCAATTTAATAGTGGCAATAAAAAAAATCATCTTAAATAGTGTATCTCGAAAATGTTTTAGCTGAATTTAATTATAAAAGAAAACATGTTATGAAAGTTCGTCTCTTTATACCTCGTAAATAATGACCAAAAACTTTGGTCATTATTTACGACATCCACTTCTGACCTATGACATAAATAAAAATACGTACTTACCATACGTGACGTCAGTAACAATATTCCGCAAACCAAAAAAACGTTTTAAGTTTTAAAAACCACCATTGTTATTGGGCTGTCATTTATTAGATCACCGGACATCTGGTCGTATTACATTCAACATTTATTGATATTTTCCTTGCCCTATTGGCATTTATCACAATTTTATGCACTTTACTGGTTTTAATGTTTTATATATCCTTAACCTTGACCATCCACCTTTGACATATATCAAAGTGGCCATAAGTGTCGTATAATTCTTTTACATTTGTTTTGTTGGCTAAGTACTCATTTGCCCATTATTATATTGATCACAAATTACTTCTAATAGTGTCATCTACATGTTAGAAAAAAGAAAACGCCAAAAACGTTGAAGTGGATGTCGTAAATATTTACGACATAGGTTAATAAGATACATAGGTTAATAAGAAATTCAATAAAGAATAATAATATAATTTAATAAAAAATATAAATCTTTGACTGTTTTGCCATCCGGCTGCTACGAAAAAACTTTTTGCGAAGGTAGAAGAAAGAAATTAATTGTATTTTACTATTTATTTAAAAACAATTGAAGAAGGCGCTTAGGATAGACAAAGATATTTTTCCGAATAATCGCATCATATGACAAAGAAAAAGGTTCCGCGCTACTGGCTGAAATTTCCTTATTATTTATTTAGATTTTACCTTGCCTAGAATAAAATATGAGGCATGACATGTGGTTTATCAAAAGATTCAGAAGGTGGAGCATAATTGACCATAACCGAGTATAATAGAGTATTGATATTAATAATAAAAATATAAGATATTTTATTAATATTAAATGTCCTTGGTGATGGAAAGCCACAGCCTCTTCATCATACTCTTGCAATTTAAAAATAAGCCTGTATATAATGAAAAGTATTCAATTACTCCAACAGTCTCATTTTGGCTGGTATTGTAAATGTATGACTATCCTGGGTCCTGGGTGACAAATGTCCCCACCGCAACAGAAGGCATATTAATCAAGATATCATTAGATATCTCCAGTATTTTCGTATTTCCTTTGTAAATATATAAAGTATACAAGATTTATTACGAATTTCAGTTCCACCAATTTAAAGAGACGGGTGATATTTCACTAAGACTTGTATTGTAATTGAAATTGATTATGGCACATATTTCGATGCACATGTGAGGGGAACTCAAGTCTAAAAGTATATACACCGATCAAAAACCGCAGAGTTGAATTTTTTAAATTTAAAATTTTAACGCTTTACGATGTTATAATATTATCTTAAATAATATCTTAAAAACAAACAAAACAACATGTTTTAAGTAATTTATGACAACAATTTAACCCATATTTAAAAAGAAAAAGAAAAACTGTTCTGTTATAATTTAAAAAACCCGCACGAAGAAACGCAAAATGACGTTAGATTAATCAAAACTGAAACGACTTCAGCAAAAACAAAAAAAAAATTATAAAATCAAGTAGTACCGAATATCATCTTGAGGAATGAGTTCCCATCGCTCTCACAGAGCTTGTTCAGGAGCAGGAATACGACTCCGCATGCTTTGCCCGGAAGCATGTACCAAACATGTTGAATTGGGTTTGCGTCTGGAATTAATGCTGGCCACTCCGCGCAGGAATGTTTACCTCGTTTAAGTACTGTTGAGTGATTATCGCGGTGTGAGGTCTGGCATTATCATACATGAGAAGAAAGTCATTTCCAATAAAATCAACTGAAGAGATAATAAAATCTTGATGAATTTAAAGACGTTTGTTCGGAGGAATTCCAGCCCTAAGCATAACTGCGCCTCCTTGGTAACCTACCCTAGGACTGAAAGTATAATCTGTAAAACGCTCCTGTGGTCTTCGCCATACGACCATCTAGAGACTGTAGGCTAAAAGGCTAAATCTGGACATCAGTAAACTAAACGCGCCCATTTATTTTCACCTCAGTGCTCATATCTGGCAAAACTGAACTCGCTCTATACGATATCTAAGAAGCTCCGCACTTGTTGCAGTTCTGCGACTGGTAGGATTGCCTTACTCAAGTCTTCGTCTTACATATTCTGGATATGATGAAGTCGATTTCTGATTTTTTCAGCTGAATATCAAGATACCGCAGACTTTGTAGCATCATAATGCGATCATCATGCGAGTTAGTTCTTAGTTGGAGTTAGTTCAAATAAAGGTTCAATTGTTGTTATAAAATACTTAAAATATGCAGTTTCGTTTATATTTAAGATATAAAAATAAAGCCTGACAAAATTTTGTTTATTTATAATAAATCACCTGCTCCGTTTTTCGTACCGGTATGTTAAAAGGAAACTTTTACAATGCAAAATATACTTTACTTGTGATAATGGATGCTAAGAAAATCCAAGTATTTTGTATAACACCTTGTTAAAATAGCACATATTTCATGCTGGCATCCTTTTACTTCAAACAATAGTATATGGTTATAATTTTGGGGTACACAGAAAAATTGATAGCATTATTTTCCGACAATCTTTTTCTGCAAAAACCACCATACTACTATTCATAATTATGGATTTCTTTGCTAAACAGCGTGAACATATTTGATTATTTCGGATATTTGTCATTATGCATAGGTTCTGTCAACTTTTATTAAGACTTATACAATAGAATATAATTTATGGATACCACAACATTTTTTTAATAAAAATTGCAATGTTGTATATATAGTATATGTACAAATCGTCGTACAAACGTTTAGAAAATATATATTAATGAGCCATCATCAAATAGCAATTACATAAAAGACTATCACTGCTTTGTATACTTCGCTGATGTTATAAAGTTCCAAGTTAATTAGATTTTCCTGTTGATTTTTTAAGATTACCATATTTTAATTGTTTCGCACAGAGTGCTATGAAGATCTCGGAAAAATTTTCGATCTGTACAACACCTTATATGGTAGGTGGAATTATAAAAGAAGCGATAACAGTAAAATTTATTGCTGCCTCATTATAAAATGCACGCCAAAAATGACTTCAGAATCGAATGGAGAGTTCGCAAAAAAAAGATCTAAATTATGTTTAATTTATAGTTATGAGTTAATTTCTTTCACCAATATCAACTATTTTATTAAAACTATCGAGGTTTAAACTGGGCCATTTTGAGTATATAGGACAAAACATAGGGAAAAATGTTGATCTGCAGGTTTTGATAAGGATCAGAGCTGCCATGGTGCCAATTGCGACTAGTTTTTGAAATACAGGGTGTAAGGATAAAAAGTGGTTATTTTTATAAAAAAAATATGGCAATTTAAGGATCCCATGCATTTTTTTGCACGATTGTTTTTTCTTTAACTTTAAATAAAATATTGTGAGAAAATATATGTTTGTATAAAGGGGATAAAAATCGATTTTTCTCTACTCAAACTAAAAAATATTAAAAATATATTAATACTTTGTAGCTTGAGTCGAAAAAATCGATTTTTAAAAACTCACCCTCTTTTATTTGTGACTCGCCCTGTACACAAACACACATTTTGTCATAATATATAAAGTTATGGAAATAACATTCATCCCAAAAAATTGCAATTGCATCCTTAAATTGCCATACATATTTTTTTTACAAAAATAACAACTTTTTATCTTTAACGCCCTGTATCTCAAAAACTAGTTACGTGATCGAGTTGGTACCTTGACAGTTCTGATCAGGAGATAAAAATTTACGACATACTCAAATTTTAGCAATAACAGAAAGCCATTTTCCCCTATACTTCACCTATAATACGAGGTCCTTTATCTTAATGAGCGTACTTCAGGGCAGCATTCTAGGTCCACTTTTGTCCATTCTGTATACAGACCTCTTAGATGTCATATACTGTCTAGCTGGTATCCTAATGAATTACGCGGTTGAGCGGGTTGATACCATAATATTTAATATCATAATATTAGATATAAAAAAGGTATGAAGTTCTGATAATAAACAGTAATTTCTCAACTACAAATTATATTCCTCAAAATTCTTTAATACACGGTACCCCATTATATTTTGACCCTTTTTATGGCTATAAAACTTTTTAACTATTTGAGATAATTAAATACGGGTTTCGTCAGTCTTCTAATATTGTGATTTCTTAAGTATGCATATTTTTTTATTTTTTTTGCTGATTTCCAATTTAAACGGATATATGATTTCCTGAGTATTCGGATTTTTAATTTTTTTTGGTGACTTCCGGTTTAAACGGAAATTGCATTGCATATTTTAGGGAATAGGAAAACTTTGTTATTTGAAATGCTATACCATGTATATTTTTAAATGTATATTTTACATGCATTTCTACAGTTGGAAAGTCCGTTCTTTCTCCTTTCCGAAAAGTCCATATTTGTAATGGAAATTATACAGAGTGAGTGATGGTTTTAAAAGTTTTAATGTGAATACTGGTTTTATTGAAATTCTCCGAGATAAACAGTGATTCCCAAAGTAGTCCATGTAAATAAAAGACAACATGACTTGTAACCATCAATTACTTTATTTGGCATAACATTTAAAATAACAAAGTTGCCCTGTCCCCGAAAATACACTGTCATTTCCGGTAAACCGAAAATAAACTGAAAAAGACGGATACTCAGGAAAAAACATCAAAATTAAAAGACTTTCTGAAAACCACATTTCATTATATCAACAAGTTCAAAAGTTATACAGGTTTTGACCAGCAAAAAAACGAAATGTATTTTATTTAGGAGTTATCACAACTCCCAAGCCTTTTATACTGAAAATAAATCACCGACACATCATACAGCCGCTGCAATACAAAATTGTTGGCATTGCAATTGACGAAAATCATCTTTGACAACGAATTGAGAACACGAGCCAGAAAGAAAAGGAAATAAAAATAAAATTTTTACAATACACGCCTAAAAAATTTCCCCAAACAACAATATTAATTGCTATCAATACTAAGAATATACATATATTTCTACAGGATGTATTTGAAATTCATGCGGATATTTGTACCTGTAATATATGAAAGGCAACAAATGCAAACAAACAAATCTGCGTTGTATAGATAAAACTCTTCGATAGATGAGGTATTCAGGAAAAAGCCGCCCAAACCGTAGACCTTAGAGAAGGCAATCTAACACTGAGGTTCCATTATGCCATCGCTCAAAATTTTCTGGAAAGATAAAATCGCGATATTGCCACGGTTCGCATTACCAAATTTTTATTTCAATAATTATTGTTCAAAGTAGAAACCATAATTTCTAATACGCCCGTTCATACGTACCCTGTTGTTCACATACTTTAATATAAAGTACCCTCGCTTCATTGGCATTACCTGGTTTCCCCGTATATTAACACAATATCAGTTAGTTGTGCATTTGATAAAAAATATCCCTTGTTATTTAAATATTGATTGATACACTAACAAAATATACATATAACAGTAACAATAAATATTACAAACAGTCCTTATTTTCAATACGTAATATTAATTCTCAAATACCCGGCAAGAATGAAATGCAAACTGCCAGACGGAATGCACGCACACCTGCAAATACAAGGTCAGCCACCCAACTTCCGGTAGCCTAGTTACAGCAGTGAATTAGTTTGCGATCTTTTGATATCAAACCATATGCAAAGGGCATAATTTAGCCAAATTTTCAATAATTTTCCCATCCTATTTTTGACGTATTCTTAAAATTATATTTGTCATTATTTTAATGCCATGAAGCTTAATATATTTATGTATGCGCATGTGTTTTGAATAAGTTAGTGAACGTTACATAGCAAAGATAGCTGATCAAAGCAAAAATACTTGAAAATGTATTTAAATCATCAAATATAAAATAGCGTTACATTAATCTTGCCTGGGAGTGTATGTTACAACCCCTTAGGATACATAATAACTTTATCTGCTCTGTTATTGTATCAGGTTAGCACCGGTTGTCTATCTGGAGGCACGAACGTGTAAGACGTCTCGCCACCTCCAGAGCTTTGTTACCCCGAAGCCCGAAGTAACCTTCATTATGTAGATTTAACGAACCTACACTGCCTACGGTTACCTTATCATACACTTCCAATAAGCCATTGTATGCTGCTGTTAACGGTATTCATTACGATACTGTTTAAAGCATCATTCTCCTTGCATTGTTCTTCTCTTCCATATACCTCCATATAACTCCATCCATATACTTCGTTGCAACTCTGTGGCGCTTCATCGTGGCAACTCTGTCTATGAATATTCTATAAATATTTTGTAGTAATTATGAAATGCTACGTTAAAATAATATTTTTATCTTCATAAAGTTAGCAGGTCAACTTTTGCAAAGCGATCTCGCTACGGCATAAACATTTGCGTTTTTAGCTGTTAATTAAACGTGAAAGAAAACAATTCGCCGCTCTTTAATTTTTCATATGAACGCACTTCATATGAAATTAGCAGGTCACATATTATATAAAAAGTTAATTTAAAAAATGAGATAGCTTAAAATGTGCCGTTTTTAGTCGTTAATTAATCGTGGTAGAACAAAAATTGCCGCTCCTTAAATTTTTTATAAAATCTGGCGCCCTATCACAAAAAATTAATTTTTTTTTTGCCGCTGGCGAATGAATATAAGGAAAATGTTTTAGGCCTAGGCTGAGATACAGTGATTTTATGTTTTTTGTCTATTACTATTAATAAACAAATAACGCCAAATCACACTCTTAACGGTTAAATCAAACAAGTGGAACGGCAACTAGCCAAAAACGAGTCGAAGAAAGACTTTTCCCAGCGAGCAACTGGATTGTCCCCCTGGGAGCCCTAGATTTCGCGGTTTTTTGTTTATTACTATCGATAAACAATTAACGACAAAATCGCTCTCTTCATCATTAAATCAACCAAGTCGAACGACAAAACCTCAGTCAGAAAACGAGTCGAAAAAATTTTTTTTCGAGTCAAAAACTCGGTTGCCCCGCTGAGAGCTCTCAATTTTGAGGTTACCTGTTTATTACTACCAGTAAACAAGTAACGATAAAATCGCATCCTTCACGATTAAACCAAACAAGGTGAACGGCAAAATCTGAGCTGAGAAACGAGATTTTTTTTTCACGATAATTTAACGTCTAAAGAACTGCAAATTTTGAGCTAACTTAATTTTTTTTAATTAACTTTTTATATATGTGACTTATGAAGTTAGCAGGGCACCCGATATAAAAAAAATAAAGACATTTTTTTCTTTCACGATTGATTAACAGCTAAAGAACGGCAAATGTTTTATGCCATAGCGAGATCGATTTGCAAAAGTTGACCTGCTAACTTTATGGGCATCATATTTTTCTGTCAGTATTTTCTATTTATATAACGGAGATGTTCCCTCAATCTCTTATTGGCGTTTTCTGTTTTCGCCACTATAAATTTGTCGCAATGTTGAGTTTACACAGTGCAAAATCCGAAGTAAAATAGTAAAGACAATAAATGAACTGGGTGCAAAAAAACTCGGAGAGGTATCAGCTCTTGACCCCTAAACCCATCGATATTGTGATCTGGGCCTTCAGGCTCCGTTTTCCTTTTTAATCGGTTTTCTCTCCTCTAATCTGGCTGTTACCCCGGATTCCTTTGGCAATGGAAACCCATTTCACTGTCATCTTTTATAACTTCAGGACTTCGTGAATTATTTCAAAAACCTCAGTCAGCTAAACAGATATTCCCATTAAAAAGAGTAATCGATTTGCAGGCTTGACAATAGCATTACTTTTACTGCATGTCCGCAGTTTTAGTGGCTAACTCGTGTATGGAATCCTAACAACTTAAAATACCGCGACATGGTGGTTGAGAATCCTGTGATAATTTAATCAAAGGATGAGGATTTTTATAGGAACGTCGGAACGCCGTCGTGCTCGTGTTTCATATTCACATCAGGAATTGCGTCCTGCGAATATTTGCCAGACCGTATGCTTTTACGGGGGCAAGCAAGCAGCAGTTATTTGGTTTCCTCTTACAAAGGATTCTGGCTAATTAGGACTTTTACCATCTGCTGGGCGATGTGAAATTTTATTAATTTTGAAATGAGAAGGCTGCTGTGAGGCGAGGTTAGCGTTTAGGCGTATTGTATCCAACACTCCGTACCAGCAAACAGAAATATCTATTTATATCAGGCATAGGCAGCCTTTTTTGTAGGATGCCGAATAGAAAACATTAGTTTGGGCGACGTCTCATAACAAAAACAATTGATAATAATATATAGCAACAGCATTTATTAAAAACAGAGGATACATATATAGGGTATTCTTTAATGACGTGCTAATATTTCATGATGTGACTCTTTAGGTCAGCTTATTAAGAAAAGCCCATATGGACGTATTATGTCCGCAACGACTTTTTAAGGCGATTAATTTTCTCTTTTTAAATCGTTATATTTCAATATCTAAGTATCTTAGATATTATTTCCAATTTTGATGTATGCTAGTAGAATATTGAACCACATATTTTAGTTACAAAACTTATTATATCGCAGTGGCGTCCCTTCAAATATGTCTTCTGATATTTTTATGAAAAAAGTGGTACGCCACTGATATACACTATTGGACAAAAGTAAACCAACACCTTGCTGTGTTTGGGAATTCAGTGAATCACTGTGACTATTGATTATGTTGTTGTTGCTATACAAATAGAACATGTAAGATATTATTTTTGCAAGTTTGGTGCATTATTATCTTTTCCTGATATAGTAGTGGCTGTAGGACACTATCAAAATTGTGAACAATCTCAATGCGACAAAAGTAAAGCAACATCTTAGAAATATTTCATTTCAGTTCAATATAAACATTTTAACAATACATTGATACAAGAAAATACAACTGAACCTTATATTTATTTAGTAGTTAATGGGATAGCCTCGATTTGCGATGATTCTGGCACAACTTCTGGGCAAAGACGATATTAAGTTCGTAATAACAGAAGTTGGCAGATTGGACCATACTTCTTGTATTTTATTCATTAAAACTTGTTTAATATGATACGTTTGTGTTCTTATTCTTCTGTTGACCTCTTCCCAAAGGTTTTCTGTTCGATTGAGGTCGGGAGATTGTGATGGCCAGTCTAAAACTGTAATACGATTGTCATGAAACCAATCTCTTACCAAATGAGATATGTGTTTCCTATTGAAACACGAACCGTAATGGCATATTCCATTCTGCATATGGCAGCATTACATTTTGAAGAATATCTCTGTATACTAAACGGTCCATTATTCCTTGAAATGGATAAGACCCACGCCAGAAATCGAGGAACAACCCCAAAGAGTGACGCCATGCTTTTTCCATGCTTCACTGTAGGCGTAGTGTATTTTGGGTTGAATCTCTGATTCACTGGACGTCGAACACGCCTCATTTCATCTGAATTGAAGAGATTGTATATCTTGTCCAGTTCAAGTGTGCACGAGCGAATGCGAGCCGGACCGCTCGCATTCAGAGGCTTTTTGGCAGGTCTTCTACTAAATAGTTTTGCTTCTACCAACCTTCTTTGAATGGTTCTAATATTGACGTTCAATTGATCAAATTGGCTTTTTATCCTAGGAGCAGACAGCCCTTCTCACTCATTCTTTTTATAAGCCTGTCTGTACGTACGGTTGTTTTCCTAGGTCTCCCACTTTTCGGATTATTATTCAAATGTCCTTGCATGGTACCTTGATATTATCCTCGATATGGTTGACTTCGATAGCGACAGTTGCCTAAAAATGGCACCCATGGACACTGAAAAGCACATAAGATACTCTCCCTTAAATTAAGAGACGTTGGTTTTCCACTAGGCATACTAAAGTTAATGCAGTTAAAAGTTATTTGTTCACAAATCCACAATAAATCGATAACACACTGTTTAATGATCAAAGTTTGACACTGTTGCTTTACTTTCGTCGCCTGTGAATAAGCTCAATTCGACAATTATCTAAAACACCATTAACTGTCAAAATACACGAAGCAAACAAAGGCCTACTAAGCGCGTCTATAACAGTAAATTATGGCAACGCGATATCTGAGGTTTGCATGCACTGCTCGCAAATAATAAATGTTATTTACTGTTGCATTACTGTGTTGCTTTAGTTTTGTCCGATAGTAGTTCCATGCGGATATTATTTTCTGATTAGCCTGGTCAATTCGACATGAGAACTACTGAATGTTTGTCCTCAGATGCACAGTTATTGATTTAAATAATTAAATTCAAATTAAAACTAATTATATTATTAACATCAATGAGAAATTTCTTGAAAATTGCCACTCACTTAATAAGCTTGCTTCCGTCGGTCTTCGCATCGAATTGCGCACTCGTTAAAATATTCCCAGCATATTCGTTTCAGTTTTGTTCGTATTTTCTCTTCTGTTCGTTTTGTTCGTGTTCGAAACAATGAGAAAAAAAATCAGACAAATTCGAAACTGTTTTCACCAGGAAGAAGTTTAAGGGAAGGAAGTCGTGGCAAATATAGATATTGGGTTAGAAGAGTATCTAGAAGATAAAATTAAGACGCTCCAGCATTGATTAGATATCTTCAAAATGAATTACGTGCATTTCATAATTTTGTGAGAATGTGTTATTGAATCGTTTGACGAAATCGATATGGGATAGATCAACAAACAAGTTTTGTTTGTTTGAGCCTTTGAAGCAGCAAGGGTTCTTGCTTTTTCCTATGATCAGTGGATTTTCTTTTTCGCCATCCACATTAGCACACAGAAAAATTTACAACCGCCGTTTTTCCATCTTCTTGACTGCGGACTTATCGTTTTTCAAAGCAAATGTTGTATTAGGCATAACGATATTACATTAACCTTAACTTTGTTTTCCATGTTTCGACAACTGCTAGATATATGACAGCTGCTTCTCAACAAATTGATTTGAATGTAATATTATGGCGTTGGCAAAATCTCTGAAATTACCCATTATATGCTTTGAAGATTTCAATTATTAAATTTTCAGCTGCTTCCAGGACCTTTCATTTTATAAAGATCCAGATATTGATATGCTTTTATTTCTGACCCTAGAAAAACCAATTCTACACAACTTGGTCTATTGCCAGTCCGTCTAACCTGGAAAATTTTCCTTTTTTCTCTAAATTGGTTTCTTTTTCGAAGAAAAGTTGGCCGTTATTAAGAGTTACAAGGAACTTTATTCACCATTTTGTTTGCTGAATTTAAAAATATACCTGAGGTACTAAATTATATACCTAAATCCTTTCTAAAAAGTATGTGTAGTTCAACGATCGGAAACCTTGACCTACACAATGTTTCTCACTGGCGTAGACTTTTTTTTCTTAGGGGGTTGAAATTAGGTTTCTACATGCATATTTTCAACACCACAGCTGATATTGAATGCGACTTATTAGAAAGACTGTAGTTGTTAAAATTCTACAATCTCCGTCACGACTCCTAAGTACGCACAAAAGACTTCCTTGATAAAACTGATATGATTAGCCAGATTGAAATAATTAAAGTTACTAGATTTGAATTTGAATAGAAAATGCCGCTATTACTTAGGTCAATTATTAATAAAGTAAATTCTAAAGCAACCCTTTCTCTTATTTCTTGTTATAATTTGTATACTTAGTCCGTCTGAATGCAAATAAATATCATTCTCCTTAAATTAGTAGCCGTAAAAATATATTAAAACCAAACACAGTGGCTTTGAGGGTATTCACTGGCGTGACAAACACATTTAATCTTTAGGGTTGCTTAACCACAAAAAAAACTTGTTTGACTATAACCTTGTATGAATGGTTGCCAAACTTTAATCTAAGGGTAGTAATCCAACTAATGTAGGCAATCAACGATATGAGTAAGCACATACAGGGTGGTTGAAATTATGACCGTTACAAAGGTTTATACTGTTTCCGGTTAAACCGGAAGTGAAAATCAGGTTCTTAAGTAATCAAAATGTGCACCGTATTCAACCATAAAACTTCTCAAAATTTAAAATCTATATATTATATGTTTTCATAATTAAGCTACCTAGACTGACTAGTAATCTCGAAGGTATCCAATTAGCATAATGTAGAGAGGTCAAATGGTTAATGCAAACCCGCGTTGTACGTGAAGCAGCAGACCGTGGGTTATTGAACATACTTGGCGATGACTATGGGTGTCATGTACCACGCCAATGTTCCTATCATATTTTTTAAATTAATTTAAATATCTATAAGTTACGGTTGTGACGGGCGCACTCGCCATTTTCTCTGGTATTTCTGTTTAATTCCCCGGTATATCTTCGTAATCCACAGTCCAATGCCAATAAAACCACGCACTTGAAAATACCATTTCAAACAAAAACACTACAACTTGAGTATTGAAAATACGATACTAATACAAATGCACAATTACGTTAACTTAAAAAATCCCCAAATTAAGTAAACCACCAAAATTTATTGTAAGTAGGATAATATCATATTCATCGTATCAGAACTATGCCTAATGACAAATATTTCCGAATGAATTTTAATCCCTGTCATAAGTATTCGACGATAATTATTTTCAGTAGACGATAATTATTTTCGTTCTCTACGGTGGTTATTGTAAAGAAAAACGCCTAAAACCATGTGCTGTTATGTGCGATGGACTTGCGATAGTTAAAACCGACCAAAGTAGTGCAAATTTGAGGCTGATTTCCGTATACGTAGCACAAAGTAAGAGTCGATGTTGATATGTGTTGTAAAAGAGAAGTGTTCTTTTCGGTGTTCTTTCGATGTTTCTTGTGAATATTTTTGTACCGTGATGATATGTGGATTGTTTTCTAACAACTTGTTGCGACGTCTTCTGCAGTTATGGAAACTAATGGGTTAGATTTTTTTGTTTCTTTTGCAATAGGATGGCACAATATAGAACTGTTGCCACCCTGCGGACTTTATTTCATGAAAAAATATTTTACCCAAATAAAACGTAGATTGTTGAAATATTTTTAAAATATATGGTATCCTTTTCTTTGGGTAAAAGGCTTTTTCCTTTATTTTAGTCTCTCTTTTAGCCAATGCACTCTTTAGGCCTTAGCTACTACTCGTATAGAGTGGGATTAGGTATCCCCCACTACTTCAGTAGATGTCATATTCCATTGATCCTGACCAAGGTGATCGCTATGATCATCAAAGTCAAGGGCAAGTCGGATAAGCTTAAGGTCAAGTGGTGGGAGGGGGTCCAGAACCGGCCTAGTCTCACTACTAAGGAGAATAAGGAAATAATTCACAGAAATCTGTAAATACTTGCTAGCTAATAACTACATACATAAAAGTATTTCATATAAAAATATTACTGCAAAAAGTAAAATAGTATAATTTTATGAACATCTGCACTAGGTATGTAGGTACAATATTTCTCACATTAATTTGAAAAAGTCACACATATATTTTTGGATTTAGGAAGTATGGTTTTTTGATAGAATACAGATATCTTTGAATTTTTGTCCGCTGGTCTATTAAATATTTCTTGCTCGATCTTTATTATATTTGCATGGCTGCTAACTCATTTTTATTTTTATTTTAATGTTACAATCTGTATGCTCCATTGATATTGCTTTTAATATACATTTATGTTAACTGTTTATAATCAGTATTTTCAACACCATTTCATTTTCTAAAAGGAAGCATACCACAAGAATGTGTTAAACAAACGATCTGATAATAAAAACGCATTATTGCAAGAATTAGGTATTTATAAAATTATATGTAACGTTTTTTATTAGAATATGCTTCTAGGCTTCTGAATAATCAATTATGAATACCTGTATGTCTATATTTTTACAATATATTTTCAGGTACAAGCAGAAGTAATAGTTCACTTAATATAATACACTACAATACGGAATTAAAGGATATTATTTTTCGATTATTTCATTTGATTATTTATTATTATCTAAAAGGAAAAAAAATATGTCGCCTTCTTTAAATCAGAAGGCAAAAATTGATATCCTTTAATTTTGAGTTGCAGTATATATTGAATATATCCACGTTTCCTATCTTATAGAAAAATATACGATTGACATCAGTAAATATGCTATTGGCAATATTATTCAGATTATCCAAAGCTTCTAGATCAGGTAAGTCTTTTAAACGTATTGGAATTGTTAGGGGTCTTAAAATATATCTCTGTGGTATGCCAATATTTATATTCGTTTTAGCAGATATAGGTCCATTAATTTCTACAACTCTCTTGCCTTTAGATGATAACAAACAAATCGTACTGTTTGATCTCAATTCTAAACAATTCGCAATTTACTAGATTAACTGCCTCGTTCGGTTTCATGAAAACAAAACATTTATACACTGATTTGTCATATACTCGTATGTATGTAATAGAAGTATGCAATATTATAAGGTAAGCAACTGAAAATGTGTGATCTAATGGTATATAAATCAAAATGTCAATAAATATTAAAAAAGAATAACAATGGGTAAGAATGGGTAATTAGTTTTTAGGGAATTTTGGTGTTTCTATCCATAGGATCAAAAACTAAAACTTGATATTTTTTCTTAAATATGTATTGAGATTTGGTGAGGCGCACTAGAAAATGAAATAAGAACTTGTATCCCTAATTAAATGTTGGCATTATTTTATTCATGAAATTGTCTTACCAAATACCATTCAAGCTCAGATTTTGAGGCTTTTATGTTTATTTTCTCATACTTACATTCGTATATAATTTAACTCCAGCTGTTCAAAAAAATCACTCGAGCTACGCTCTCATGATTTCGTCGCAACAGCTGTCGTTAAATTGCCACGACAGTAAGTACTCGAAAGCAAACATAAAAAATATCCGTTAAATCTGAGCGCTTATGCTATTTGTTACACCCGAAAATTTTCTTTTGCAGTTCTATTAGTATCTCTACTAGGTTTAATTTATTTAAAATAAACAATGGTTTAAATTATTGTGTCCCCATGTGTAAAATGCAATCCAGATTTCTTTTCAAAAATTTAGCAAAAGCTGCAAATACTTCTTAACTTTAATGCAAACGGACACTCCAAAAAACAGTTTAAAACTTTTCAGTGCTAGTGAATACTCCAAGTAAAATTTACATTGTGCGATATCTTATGTTCCGGCTCAGTAGTTTGCGTGAGCCGAATGCCAGATGGAACTATTACACTTATACTGCGGAGATGCTTCTGAATACTTCAGCGTGGCGGAGCTGCTTTTAAATGATTTGTGACGCGTTAATCGTGACGCGTCACAATCGTGGGAGTTCGGAGCACATCGCGCGGTATGCTGTTTCTGGCTTTGCTCGGGGTGACGGCTATGAGGATTCCTGATATGGAAAAACTATTTACGATAACTATTTTTTTTCGTTGATCACTAATCAAAGTTTAAACATATATTTTGGGGCTAGAAGATAAACAAAATATATTGCATAAATTCAATTAATTAAGAACTTGTTCGTATGAATTATCTGTTTAATTTTGTAATATCATTTAACTTTATGTTATAGTTATTTTATTTATTCTGACTTCACGCTTTAGGTATTGCGCTGAATGTAAATCATTCTTCCTCTCATTGGGTACTGTCTAGTAAACAAATAAATAATAAACAAAACAGGACTCCATCCACTCAAAATATTGATGAAGTTTCCTTATCAATAACTTAATTCATCTTTTCTTAATTATTATTTTTATATAGATTAATATTTTTTTCATCTAGTAGCTAAATTTATAAAGAATCTCACTGTGGATTTAAAATTTAAAACAAACTAGGCAAATGTCCATATTATAAGGGCGACACAAAAAGTGCCTTTTTACTCTAACTTTAAAACAATATATGGATTGGTTAAACTATTTTGTTATCAAGCTACATCTATTCCTTACATTTTCTTTTTTTATTTGTTACAATAACTTTTTTTTGTTAGGGTGACAAGGGTTTTAGAAAAACGTTATATTTTACATTTATTTCTATAACAATTTTAAAAATTTAACCATAACGAAAACGACCTGAAAATAAACTGAAAAACCAAATCAACGTAGTACGAAGTGTTTCCCCCACGTGCACGAATAACTGCTTCAATTCGTCTTGGCCCTGGTCGATTTGCGGCCATTCTTCAATTAAATCTTCACTAAGCCGCTGTAAATTTGCAGGAGATGGTACACGAGATCGTACTTTCCTTCCACGAGCATCCCAAACATGTTCAATTGGGTTTAGGTCTGGGCTTCGAGGAGGCCAATTAATTACAGGGATATCCACCTCGGCTAAATACTCATTAACGATTCGTGCAACATGCAGCCGGGCATTATCATGGATCAACATAAAATCGTCTCCGATGAACGGTACAAAAGGAACAACATATGGTTCTAAAACGTCTCTTATATACCTATCTGCTGTCATAGCTCCCCTATTCACTCCTCCATAACTTACTCTAGGAGAAAAATGATTTTGGAAGAAACGCTCACCAGTTAGTTCTACGGTAAATTCTTTCACGTCCATCCGGTGATCTGATACAAAACCTTCACTCGTCAGTGAATTGCTCCATTCTTCATTACCCCAATATTCCTGTTCCCTAGCATATCTAAGGCGTTCAATCTGATGGTTTCGTAATAATTCTGGTTGCAGGTCTCCTTGCTCGTGGTCCAATATCAAAAAGCCGCCTTCTTCTATCGCTTACTTGCCTCACCTCACCTCACCTCACCACACCTCACCTCGTCTAATTGGTTTTTCATTTGCACAGAAGTGATTCTTCTTTCCCGCAAAACATTTAGCGTTATGAAGCGATTATCTCGCTCACTAGTAGATTTTTTCGATCACAATTATTTCTTCTTGTGACTACACCAAACACACGAAACCGTTTTACAGCTTTTTGAACTTTGCATCTTGAAATTTCCAACGCTCTGGCCACATAATATTGTGACCTACCATCCTGCATCAAAGCAACGGCTCTCGCAGAGTCGGCAGAAAGATCCATAATTTTTAAACTAATCGTATTTGTTAAACTAATGATAAACGCGCTCAAATGTGACAAATTGTAAACTAGCGGCTGTCAGTTTAGTTCTGACAGAAACAATTGTCTGTCATAGCCAGCTGTGCAAAAAATTATTCCTCGTTCAACTTTGTTATTGCCATAGAAATAAATGTAAAATGTAACGTTTTACTAAAATCCTTGTATCTTTAACAAAAAAAAAGTTATTGTAAGAAATAAAAAAAGAAAATGTAAGGGATAGATGTAGCTTGATAACAAAATAAGAAATTATAAGGTGTAATAGGTTGGCCACTCCATATATTGTTTTAAAGTTACCGTAAAAGGCACCTTTTGTGTCACCCTGTATAATATGGACCTTTGCCTAGTTTTCTTTAAATTTAAATTCTCAGTGAGATTCTTTATAAATTTAGCTACTAGTTGAAAAAAAATAATCACATCGGACTTAAATTAACAAAGTTATTCGTAAACAAACTTCATCAATATTTTGAGTGGATCGATCCACTTATTTTGCCGGTGAGTGTAGTTCCAAAACGAGGAAAAACGTATCGCATATTCTCGACCACTGAATATTCGAATGAAATATTTAGCTAGCTGGAGACTTTAAATTTTAGGTAAATCTGGAGCGATCAACTACTCGATACTTAGGAACTCAAGTCACGCTATTGCCAGTTTTCGTAAAATAGGACGGAAAAAGTAAAAGACCAAGCATTGATTAAGTCGTTGGATATTATGTAATAACTTATTTTAAGACCTGCCTACAATGGAACAACCTTGTCTGTCTTTCCCACTTCTAATATAATTCTCTCAGCTCCTTCCGCCACGCCACAATGGACTGGTTAACAGGTCCGACCCGGAAACGTCGTTTCCACTCGCCCGGTCGAAAAAGAAAATGAAAATATATAAAATGCTGTACAAATTGGGCTGGGATCTAGACACAAGTTACATCTTAAGTGAAGTGTATTCGCAATTGTTTGATCCGTTAAAGTTAATAATATATGCTCTTATATATTACCAATGGAATAATTATTTTCATTTCAATGAAAACTCATTAAAAATGCCAATTTTCAATAAATTTAGTGCATATAGAAAATTTATTAAGGAAAAATGATTTTCTGAAAAAAAAGATCATCTAGAGTGAGTTTTAAGCAGGTGCTATTATTATAAGTCGTTAGACTTACCAAATTACATTTTTCGCTGCGGCTGAGTCAACTTTCATAATAATGACATCTATTCCCGAGGATAGATATATCAGGAAGGACTACACTTGGAAAAAATCCAAGTTACCCTCCTACTGTAACAAAACTGGATAATTTTGGCATAATTGATGTGTAAACATCTATTACGGCGATATGAGGGTAAATTTCGGGAAATGGGACGGAATTGTGAAAGCGGATGTGACATCATAACCCATCAATTATCATGCACAGTACCTACCTACTAAACTAATTCAGCTACTACGTGATAGATGGCGTTTACAGCGCCGACCTCCATGGTGTGTGTATTGTGTTGCCTACCTTATCAAAAAGTCCTGATGTGAGTATCGAACCAGCGATACTTGGTTTAGAAAGCGGGGCTTGAACCGCTGCGTAAATCTTGGTGCTCTGTTAAGGCGGCGGTTAGCGTGCATATGATGCAAGTGCAAGTACACTGGACTCAGGGCCCGTGTGGCAGTTAATATATTAGTGTGTAGGTGGAATATTGTCATGACATGACGGGTAATGACCATTTTTAATTACCATTACCAATTAATTAACTAAATATAATTATCTACTACATACATACCATTATCCATTACATACATACGTAATATATATGTTACTGTGAAGGCCGAGATACACCAGTGAATGTCAACATTCTCTGAGTTGCTTGGCGTATATCCGAAATATCGGTGAAATATCAGTATTTCTAACTTACACTGGTGCATATGTCGACATTCAGAATGTACTCATGGTGTATGATGAAAAGAAACATTTTTTAATAAAGGAAAACAAAAATAAAACTATAGGTAATATTTATTTATTAAAACGGCATGGGAAAAGTTTTCCAATAAACTTAAGGAAATTGTTGAACTTAAAACAAACAGTAGAACATTGCAAATCACGAAACACAACTAAAATAATGTCAATATAATAAACATACACATACATTTTAATTTTTAAACTGAAATATAAAAAACCAAGAAAATGTATGACATTCTTATTTATTGCAACAACCTAAAATACCATGACACTTCGAATTGCACAAAAGGTCTTGGCGTTTACAGCTGCATTTAGCCGTCGAACACTTCCTTTTGCAATTGCAACGTGTATTGCCTTACCCTCCACTTTTTGAATTAGCACAAGCTACTTCTCTTAGCGACATTTCTTGAATCGAAACCTCATCCATGGAAAGTAACTTTTCTTTACAAATTACGAACTGATTAAGGGTGAAATGCCGTTTCAATGTACCATTTTTGTTTGCTAATTTATAAAAGCCTGAATCCTCTATTCCAACCACCAATATCACCAATTTGCGCCGGAGGAAACTTTTCGAATATTTTTGTTGCTTGAAGTAGAAGATTCTCTTTTGCGGCTACTCTCTTTGAAGAAATCAGCTTTTGTTGTCCAGCCAGTACTTGAGATGAAGACATGCTAGGTTGCGGATAAGTCAATGCTTGAGATGAAGACGTACTAGGTTCCAGCTTAACTCCAATGGTATTTTGGTTATCCACGTCGCTTCCATCTGAAATATGGTCATCAATATGGTCACTACCCAAATTTTCTTCAGAAGTGTTAGAAGAACATAGGCTTCTAACATAGGCTTCTTTCCGCACATTTTCTATTACGGATTTATTTTATTACTTTACTTTTTATTGTATTTATTTTAAAGTTTGTGAATGCCAAATTATTTAACCTAGCAATAGACGCAGCTGGATGGATACATACGACAATAAAATAGGGTACAAAAAAAATTTGCATTTTTATTGTCCACTGTACTATCAACTGTGTCCGTAACTAGTTACATTGTAGCAGTATTTTTATACCTACATAAAAAAGAACTATACCTGGAATCTGGAATCTGGAATTTGTCCGGAGTGCGAATCAGAGATCCGCTGTACTTATCCTTGTGCTTCCTCCGTGAGGGAAATGTCTCCCTAGGCCATCGACCAGCCCAATGTTGTACGAAAGGTTATGATGTTGCCCAGGGGCATTTCCCTCAAATTGACCATAGAAGGCCAACGTTCCCCCAATATGGATTCTCTGGTCGAAGACACGGCGGGACATTCGCAAAGTACATGCTCGATCGTTTCATCTTCTTGTTCACATCCTCTGCAGATGGGTGTGCCACTTTGTCTCATGTTAAGGTGTTTCCTTACCCGGCAGTCCTGTTAGGATTCCTGTAACAAATCGCAGTTTACCCCTGGACATTGCCATATAGTTCCTCGCCGTCGCTGGGATATCTCAAAAGATTTCTGGCCAGCTGACAGCTACTTGTTTCATCCCATGACGTCTTAAATTTTTTGTGGGTGTTTTCCTTTATTAATTGGAGTTTCGCTGCAACTGGTAGTGTACTTGAAGGACCAGGCCCAAGGATACTCAGGCTGGCTGCCTTCTTGGCCAGTTTGTCAGCTTCTATATTGCCGTTGCATTGTGAGTGTCTTTTGACCCAGCACAGGCAGATGTTATTCATCTGACATGCTCTCACAAGTGCTTGGTGACATTCCCATGTTGATCCTTTAGTTATTTTATAATTTTTCAGGGCCAGTAGTGATTGTCTACTATCTGTGCAGATTCTTATTGTCTTGCCCGTTATTTCTCTGCGAGAAATCTCTTGTGCGGCTATGGTTATACCAGCGATTTCTGTTTGTACTACACTGGAATTTTTATCCATAGTCCAGTTGCATCGGAGTCGCAGATTCCTGGAATATATACCACAGCCTGCTCCATCCTTTTTCTTTGATCCGTCCGTGAAGACATAGTTTACACCTCCAACGCCGGCCTCGTCTTCACCAGTAGTATGTATGGTGTAAGGTTTATCAAAGACAAGCCGAGGCGGAATACCATCTGCACATGCCTGTAGAAGAGGTATCTTTCTGATAGCCCCAGTCCACAGGCGGCTTCTGATTTGGCCACAGCTTGCGTTTGGTAGTATGCCAACGAACTATACCTCAATAATAATAATTATAATTATGTTAAAAGATATGCCAAAGTAACTAGTCCTAAGTAACGAGTCCTAATCCTGAAAGTAATTAATCGTTACAAGTACTCTAAAGTAACTAAAGTTCCCATTACTAAAGACGAAGCCAAAGCCAACAAACAGGATGCAGGAACCTCCCAAAAGGACGTTACGACCTGTCGTTTCCGACATTCACCGGAGCCCATCTGTGTTTGTCGACATACACCGATGAATGTTTCAATAACCGACCAAGTTCGATAAATGTATAATAAAAAAAATGTATAATAAAATTAATAAACGTCCGGTCTTTCACCAAGGCATTTGGTATTTGTCGACATTCACCGGTGAATGTTGACATTCACTAATTTCGAACTCTCATAGTAACATATATAATATAAAATATATTTTTTTTAAATACATTTATGAAAAATCAGTCTCGAGTACTAGCAGACTGGCTCTATTTTTTTAATTCCAAATATCAAATATCCAAATATTATGTAAATTGAACATACATTAGGTATTTACAAAGTATTTTTATTATGTTGTAATACACACGAGACAAAGTGTTTGCGCTGTTTTTCAGTTTGTATGATGAATTTTTCTGATTCAATAGCTGACTGCCCTTTGACTTGTAATCGAGGTACCTAATTGATTTGTAAATCAAGTCTGATGCCAGATCGGCAAAGCGTCAAAAGCACGTTATGTGCGTCGAACCAATTAGATCGATTGATAAATTGCCGAACGTTCATTAATGAAAAGCAGGCATTCATGTCGTTTAGTAAAGCGTTATAAGATTTGTCACGGAAAAAGAAATATCGGATTTCATAAAAGAATTCTTTCCTTTTGCAATTGTTCAACTTAATTTCCGATTATATAATTTTGTCGTTCCTCGCCGTGTTGATATCTCCTACATGAGAATATCTTTCTAGCCCATAGCTCCTGGTACGTCAAACTCCTATAAGATAGCATATAAAAATATTCAGTTACTTAATAAAATATTAATATTTCTAATTTTGACATTGAAAGTGATACTTTTCAAAACCCTTTGTGGCTAGGAATCGTCTTACTTTTCATAACCAGTTATGAAGTTAAGTAAAATATTACGCAACTGGTTTTGTAATAGTTATTTACATTCCAAGCTGCGAAAGCTTACTTTTAGGTGCGAGGTGTATTTAAATAGCCGAGGCTATTTGAATACCTCCAAGCACCTAAAAAGGCTTTTGTAACGGAAGATACATATGAACGAAGATACATAGATACATAAAACCTTGTAACATGACGCCACTTATTTAAGCATGCATTGCCATCCAAACTAAACGTGCATGCAAAATTTCAGCACCATCGGTTAAGTAAAACTCCTTTAAAAGTCAGTTGCAAGATTTGACCCGAACAAACATAATACATATATAGATACATACATAGCAAGTTAAATGTGAGTTTGTAAAAAATTAAGAGCCCGACAATCATTTAAAACTGAGCGAAATCGGATAATTAGTTCGCGAGATATCGCGAATCGTAGTTGCGAAAATTAGAAAAATCAAATTGATTTTTCATCGAGAGGGAGTGGAGTTGGAGGCTCAATTTTTTTCTGTGGAAGAGCAAGAAAATCAAAATTTTGAAAATACCCATAACCTCTGAATATTGACTGATCTTAAGGATATGAACGCCTAGCGCTTTTTCAAACGGTCTTTCCGGTATGAGGGTGGGGGTTGGGGAGACATATTTTTCACCGGTCGGCAGTTTTTCGACCTCTAATTATAGCCTAACTATATTTTATAAATCGGATGATTAGGACGGGAGCTAGGAACTTCAAAGTTTTTACTATGCAGCAGGAGAATGGAGAGGAGTGGGGAGCTCTGGCCGGGCTCAAAATTAAGGGGAAACATTTTTCTTTTCGTTTAGTATTGACCAATTTTAAAAAATCAAACCCTGATAATACTGAGCACGGTGGTGGTGTCAGATATCGCTTTCGATCCGTACCAATCGGTGCGGTGATTTTTTTCCAATTTTCCCTCCGTTTTCGAGGATGCTGAGCATTGTGGAATGTGATTCCCGCTGCCATTTGGAAAAAGAAACACCCCTATCGGGGGCGAGTATGGGGCGGTGGAGGTATTGGTAGGGGGCAGATGCGATATCTAACACCACTACCGTGCTCAGCATCCTTGAGATAGGGGGAAAGTGTTTTTTCGCAGAGAAACCTTTGAAACCGCGTTTAACCCCTGTAGGGGGTAGTTCTTGGCCGTTTTGAGAGGTTGCGCAACCCCAAAGAGAAATTCTAACAACGCCATTGTGCTCAGCATCCTCGAAAACGGGGGGGGGGGGTAATCTTGTTCCGGCTCAAAATATTTACATGTTCTGTATTTACATGTACATGTCCGACTCACATACGCTTTCTATACATTATTGTAAGAAAATCGAGCCAGGAAGTGCAGAATATCTGCCGAAAGCTGATTTTAGCATGGCGGACGAGTTTTACGTGTCAAATTTATATTATTTATCAGCAGAAGTAAAGTGTCAACAAAGTCAGTTTCAACTTCAACTGTCAAGAAGCAGGGAACCAACTTTGGAATATAGTACTAACACACTCCCTTACTTTCCTTTAAGAGGGGACTTTTAATATGCTTACCTCCTAACTAGTCCAAGCAAAGTCTCAGAGTAAAAAATTGTGATACTTGCATTTCCCTCTATACCCCCCTTTTGAGTATTAATTGGCTTGGGCTACATTGGCTTTGATTTAAATCATGATTTAAAAAAATAGTTGATTTAAATGATGATTTTTATCTTGATTTAAATCGGCCCAGCCTGATCGTAACTGAAGCGTAACTATGTGCGAAACAAAGTCGGAACACATTTTGGTCTCCAGTAACTAGTTCTTCCCAACTCTCAGATTAAGCACTTACCGTAATAAATAGATTCCACTTCCGCTCGAGTATGCATGAGATGGATCCAGTGTTTTCATCACAGGTCTCCCCAGTTCAGAGGTGAAAGATTATCTGAGTAAAGGAAATTAAACTATACAACTAAATTTCATTCATGCAAGTAGGAATTTTTCGCTTTTCTGGACGCAGCCTGTCTCAGTCTTTTTATTTAAACCAATTTCAATAGGGGAAGCTTCATTAGGCACAAATTAAATACACTCCCCGGCAAAAATTCCGCCACCCCTAAATTTCTGATACATTTGATGTTTTATAACATTCATATTTTTAATCCGATTTCCACAATTCTTGCATCAGCTTGTAAATCAATGTGAGGCCGACATTTGTCTACAAGTTGATGCCTGTGTACTCTCAGTTATTGTCGAATTTAATCTTAAGGCTTAACTTATGTTTTACCGGGGTAAATCAAATTGATGGATTGACGTCGAAGATTAGGATTAAACATTATTTGCTGTAATTCCGGACTTATTGGTGACATTTTGATTCTTGGATCACCTGCGATGTTACGATTTTACAATATTTTTAGAAAACAGTCAAAGTTACCTCAGTGCAACGATTTTTCGAAAATTGGTTGATAGAACAGTAAAATAAATAAGTTTAGTTGTCATCATGGTTCTATCTCTCGACGACGTTGGCCGAATTGTTGGCTTAATAGAGGATGGCCGTAGTAAAACCTATGAGACTCGCACAACTACTAGGTACCTCGGTATAGGCAACAGCGACAACGATATTTGCTAGATTGCATATAAACTGGTTCTATTATCAGATGAATCGAGGATTTGTTTGAGGTTGTCCGATGGTCGCCAGAGAGTATATAGACGCAAATGAAAGATTTTCAGATTTTACAATTTCAGAGCGAATCTCATACCAAAGTGGTTCCGGCATGGTGTGGGCCGGCATTTTTGGTGAAGTGCGTACTGATCTCGTATTCATCGAGAATGGGCCTCTCAATGCCTACTGCTATATTCAAAATATTCTGCAAAATTATGTAGTTCTATTTGCGCCGTATATTGGAAATTAATTTATTCTGAAGCATGAAAACGCCAGGCCCCTAGCGCGAATGGAGAATGAGTACCTGGATAGAGTTGGCTTACAAATAATAGATTAGCCAGCCTGCAGCCCTGACCTTTATCCCATCAAGCATTTGTGAGACGAATTTAACAGAGCTGCTCATCGATGTCTTGTCAACCACACACTTTGGTCTACCCTGAGTTCTGGACCTCAGTGGCATTGACCGAGGAGTATATGGCTATCCCTCAAAAGAGAATAACTAACTCTATTCTACGAACTGAGGACTGCGAGCTGTCACTACTCAGAGAGGTGGACATACACGTTATTAAATTTATTGTTAAGGTCAATAAATGAATTCTTGAGAATCAGTGCTTTATTTCAAAATCGTTAGCTCTTAAACGGAAAGAGATAACAAGAAGATTCAAATCAAATGGTACCAATGAGTCTAAAATTGCAGCAAAGAATGTTTAATCCCAATCTTCGATGTCAATCCTTCCACAGGGTGTTTCAAATTTATGGTAAAAAATATCACTTTTATTTACCCTGGTAAAACATGAGTTAAGATTTAAGATTAAATTCGATAATAACTGACACTTAATGCCAAAAATTGCCTACAGTCTGATGCAAGAATTGTGAAAATCAGATATAAAGAATTTATAAAAAAATATAAAAGTTATAAAACAATAAACTTACTAAACATTTAGGGGTGGCGGAAACCATCTTTTTTAATAACCGCAATAATCACAGACCTCAATATATTCCTTGGAATACCATAATCATAAGATAAGAAAATCTTATCAAAACAAATGTCCCGCTTTGCAGTTTGTTTAGTTGTCCATACGTCTTTGCTTATGACATTACAGTTGAAAAAAAATGTTCACTTCATAAGTTTTTCAGCTCAAGTTTAAAAAAATAACTCATTCTTGTAATTTAAGAACATTATTGGCGCAATCGGTAGGATACCAAGAGCAATCAATTAATGGATCAGTGTTCGTTTCAACGATATCCTTAATATCTAGAAGCTACAATTCCAAATGCAATGAGAAGACGTCTGGTAACTTTACCATTGGGGGATCGAAATCGAAGAAAAGATAAAACTAAAGACTTCAACTTTACCTTTAATGGCTTCGAAATACTATTAAAAAATATTGTGTTATTTGTTGTGGCTCCCTAGAAGCCTATATATGAATCACATTGGACATTTTTGGAAAACATCAGTTATTAATCGGTTTGTTCTCCATATTATTCTTATATTTGTTGTTATTTTGTTTAATAATTGCAGTCACGTACAACATCCATTATTCTTTTCTTTGCAGAATAAACATTTCATCCTTTTGTCCAAATCTATGTGAAAACGTAAAATCGAACATATATATTTTTGCGTTTTTGGCTCTATACGACCCGCTTATTCATTTCAAAACTAAAAACATTTGTAGTTCTACCCCTTCCTCAACCAAGCAGTTGCAATACCGTCCCCAATTCTCTCCATCCCTTCCCTGCCACTTGTCTTATCCTACATCCTCCCTTCCTTATGTTGGAGATTCTACAATATACACCAATGACAGCTAATGGCTTCTTTCCACAATATTTCATAGCAACTTTTTTTAATCCAACAGTTAATTATGTGGAATATCCGTATTTACCAATATTTTCGCCCAATTTAATCCCCCAGAATCTGCTTACTTCCCGAAGCCAACTTTTACCAAAATTATAATTAAAAAAAGGAGCAACTTCACACGAAGCGAAGTACCTCAAAGTATTTCTTAATAACGTTTCATATTAGGGCAGAATTCTTTTGTTCCTTGAGCATAAAAAATTCCCGTAAAAAGCCGTATATTAAAGCATATTATTTTCTACGCAAACATCGCTTTCAAATCGCAGCGAACCGTATTCTGAGCACATCTTTATGTGTGTTTACATTTTAGGCAAGATGAGGAAGGTTTCCCGTGTCCTTTTTACCTTTATCCCGATTCTCCCCACGTCTGTTGTTTTCCAGCCAATAGTGTATCCACTTTACGTGTAAGGGAAACAATCATTCAGACCGAAAGTGAAAGGCAGAACAATTTCGTAATCCCCTTGCCGTGCGAGGGACAAATAGTTTTTTAATAGTTAATCGCATATACATTATTTGAGGGCTTTCCCCAGCTAAAGCACTTTCTGGTTCGTTGGTTTCATCTACATATTACACGAATTTAATGTCAATCATAATTGACCTTTTTAATATCTTCTACAGCGACGGAACAAATTAGGTTATACGTAGTTACACTATTAATTTGCGGCCGTTAAATGAGCTATTACTGGATCAGAACCGGTAATGTAGCGGAAACTTATTACAAAACCAATTACATTGTGGTTATAGCACTGACCATCACGACGATGGCTGGGTTTCCACCGGCACCAAAACACTTGTACTTCGCTTGATGCGCGCTTCGCCTTCCAAGTTGGCATTATCCGGAGACGATGATAAAACTTAAAACTGTTTTTATCGTCTCGTTAAATTTACTCATCCACACAAATAATATTTTTTTGTAGTAAAGTGTATTGTGGAAACTCACGTCGCCGTCATCGTCAGTGTTATCTTCACATCAAAGGTTCCAGCCCTATCCAAGAACTGTTCTTCTACCTATCTACTCATCTTGACAGTTATTTCGCATATAAAAATTAAATTTAGTAAGTAGTTTGATGTGCTTTCATTTATCTTCAAAAAGTTACCCATCTTATTTCCATTTACTAGTCTATACAAATTCGATAAATACTTATTTTCCCTATTCTCCAACGTCTGTCTTAGTTATTACCGAAGTTGAAGGATATTCGAAATAATACAATAAACGTTGATGCTTGAGATCATAAATATCATATCTTCAAACAAGTCTAATAAATCGTATTTTCGGCTGTGTTCTATTAAATAAATGTAATATAATTATAAATAGTTTTGTAAAAATGCCCGACAACACTGTTTGTGTAATTCTAAAAAAATGTTAATGACGAAGACTTAGTAATAAACTTAAGTCTTGATTTCCAATGATACTTAATATCTTCAAAATATTTAAAAACGTACATTTTTCATACATAGGTACATAGGACGATAATTGACTGAAAACAAAAATTCAACATACAGGGTTGCCTCAAAGTGACCCAAATTAAAATTAAAATCAAATTCCTTTCCCCTAACGCTTATTACCCCCTGAGTATAAATCAATAGTGTTTAAAGAGGGCAATGAATGGGCAATACCGTGGACGCCACTGACCATTACGCAACTAAGTTATATAGTTCCCAACCATATCTAAATTACCCTCAGAATTTTGTTGTAATTTTAGCTAAAAAATATCGATACATGCACTTGAACATGGGACGTAAAGTTAAAAGATGTGGCTCATAATATACTTAAACTACGCTTTTCTGGAAGCTTAGGAAAGTAGGTATCCTAGGTAGGTGAGCTCTCCAGCATCTAAATCTACGGTTAGGAAACCGCTATGTTTCACAGCAGCTAAAAGCAAGTCCAACACTCACGACACGATCATATAAGTCCTAGGATGTGAGTGGCATATGGTCACGACGTCCAAGCCAGATGCCTTGTGTGAAACGTAAGTTGTGGATGTCCTGGCAGATAAGCACAGTCCAGGGTGCAATGTATACTGCAGCAATGATTAACCCAATGGGGTACAGGGTACAGGGTACATGTGAAGAACTGCGAAGTAAAGACTTGAAGTCAGGAACGAAAAAAGAAAGAAGCGAAGTAAAGAAAAGAAGCCCTCAAAGACATGAATAATTGGTTTTGGTACTTTCAGGTAAAAAAAAATGAGGTTAAGTGCACACAGCTACTTATATAACTCACTCAAATGATGTTAAGCGGCTTCTCGAAAGTGTGGTCTAGACGACACGATTCTCAATCGACACTAGGGACTAATGCATGGCAAGTTCTAGGGAACACAGAAATGCAAAAATTGAACATGGTCACTAGGGTCAAAAATGGCTTACCTTAATTTAACTTATTTAATCCAGCCTCAGTTCGCATGCGTCGATTTGATCAAAATTACAAACACATAAGCAGTTTTTTGACAAGTGTCGCTAGTGCGACACTTAATTGTTGCGATATGGTCCCAATTATAATAATGTGACGGTAAACAATGAAAAGTAATAATGGTCTTAAATGCAATTAGCATCGCCAGAGCCATAACTTTAATACAGGAAGGGCGGTCACAATACTATGCGGCACAAATTCTAGGTGTTTGGAGATGTAGTATTCAAAGAGCCGTGGAATGGTTCCAAGAAACTGGAGAATACACCAGAAGAATGAGATCAGGAAGAAAAAGATGTACAACTCAGCAGGACGACCGTTTTTTTAGCACTAAAAATACTACGAAGCAGGGACTCTACTTCAGTTAGTGAGCGGAATGCTTTACAATATGTACGTGGTGTAGATATTAGTGTACGAACTGTGAGAAGATGGCTAAATGAAGTTGGCTTAAAGGCAAGAAGACCTGCCAATGGCCCATTGCTGACTAGAGAACATCGTAGAGAGCGCCTTATTTTCGCCCGTGAACACCAAAATTGGGGAATTGAGGAATGGGGTAAAATCCTGTTTACTGATGAATCGAGATTTTGTATGTTATCTCCAGATGGCCGTCACAGAGTATGGCGAAGAGGTGGCGAAAGGTTGGCGAAAATTATGATGTGGGGAGGAATTAGTCTAGAAGCTCGTACAGAGTTAGTGGTGTTAAATGGTGGGGCAATGACTGCTGATAGGTATATTACTGACAGTTTGGAACCACATGTTGTGCCTTTTGTCCCATTTATTGGAAATAATTCCATGCTAATGCATGATAATGCCCGTCCACATGTGGCAAGAATCGTTTCCGAGTATTTGGATCAGGTTGAGGTTAACCGTATGATGTGGCCTGTCAGAAGCCCAGATCTTAACCCCGTTATTTGGTAAGGAAACACTTAAACTTCAAAAAAGCTACTACGCCATTCACGGCAAGCCAAGTAAAGGAAAGTAAGATGGCCACTACGACAGGGCGGAAACAGGAAATCCTCGATTCACTTTACTCGTCAAATACCTATCGACCTCGCCTAGTGCGCACAACAATAGAAAGAAAGATGAAATAACAAAAGGAGCACAAATAATATGCGTTAAGAAATCATTAACACTCTGTGATATACCGATAACCTAATTGCTAATGCCGCAAAGAAACCTGTAATCATCTATGCCTGAGTCCTAATCACGAATGTTAGAGGGAGCGTTTAGTCGCTTTTAGTCCCACTACCTGGGCCAAGTAGTGCGTAAACCACCCATGAATGGAGACACAGTCGGGCTACTTGGTATTAATTTATTTAACATAGTAATCTATCACATAGGCACAGCGGGATGTACCACGTTCAATGCTTAAGTGCTTACTTACTTCGACGCATCAAGGTCTCAAAGCCTGGCATTTTTTATTGCTGAATTATTTATCTATTGACATTGATAAATTCTTTAGCAGGCATTAAAACTACCCTTATTTTCATCAGCCAACTAGGCATATTCAGCCCTCAAAATGACAGACAAAAAAATGACTGCCCTCAACAGTACCCTATCTCACGGTCTATAATGATCTCAAAAAAATCATTATTCAAATTAAAAAAGTTCGTAGCAAGGCATCAGGCAAGTAGTTAAGCAATTATGACATATTAAAGTTGAGTCAAATTTTGTTCACACAACTTTTTAGGTCCGTCAGTGTATATCAGTGTATCGTCAGTGTATCGATCTTTACTTTGTTCTTCATTTCTCTTACCGTCTATAACATAAGGCACGGATTACATGCTAACAAAAAGAATTACTACTTCTCACCATTACCGATAATAACAATAGACGCAAATCGTCCCTTATCTAATATGAATAAACTGCTGACTTTATTCTGAACCTACTCGGGCCGTTAAACGCAGCTTTAACACAATTTAGTGTAGACGGTCACGCGGTATTCTCGTAGACCTATTCGGAGTTTTACAGCAACACATCATTCAGCAATGGCCTTCGTTATCACGCGAATTGTCGATTACGGATAAAACATACGTTTGAAAACACGCCACCGCAAATATAACGCGGTTGGAGAAGCGAAAACATTAATTGCTCACAACTACACATGGGAATCTAAATAATCCTGGCGAGGGTTGGAATTTTCGATGTGACGATAGCACTGACGACGACCGAGGTTCCACCAACATTCAAAAACCTGTCTCCAAACAGAAGCTCTAAAGCGGATATTATTGAGGTGTATAGTCCATTTTGTTCGGGCAAAATATCAAGGAAAGACGTCATATTGTGATACAAGCATGAAACTCGACAAGTTGTAAAAAAAATAAGTTTAAGGGATTTGATAAACTACCCTCTGCGAACCGCATGACGTTAGCTACCGCCATTTTCTCAAAATGGCGGACAAAAATGCATCAAATTTCAGTCTTTATCAATCTAGGCAAACTAGGTGAGGACGGGAAATTCAAAAAAGTGTATATCACGTTGATATGACATCACCTAACCTTAAAAATCTCTATTAAACCAAAAAAAAATTTAGGGTTTTCCCTTAAGAAATTGTATACGACTTAATATTTACTTTTATGTGTTTATCTATACCATTGTTTCAAATCTTGCGACAGCTTTTTCAACTATAGTAGAGTCCCAATTAAACTGTCAGTGATGTAATTAGTACGGGTTATAAGAACCATGATGCGACACAATTAAAATCATTCATTAAATAGTTTAAAAAAACCTAAAATAGCTTAAACAATATTTTAAATAAAGAATATTACATACATCAGACAACTACATCTTCAAAATGGCATATCCAAAGTGACGGATATTCTCTTTTATAAACCGATTTGTCCCAAACTTCAAACGTTGAGGTGTTTAAAGTCACTCCAAATGGGTTTTTACCAAATAGGTAAAAAGTTTTTTTACCTATTTTTATTTTTAAACTAGATAAATTTGCACATTGCGGGTTTTAGAATTCGAAAAATGTCAAAACCAAAACCTATTATAGCTGGGAAAATTGCTGTATTTGTCAGGTAAAATCTGGTCGACTTAGAAATGCTTTAGATAATCCTGTTTATCTAAATAATCTTGTAAGTTGCTAAAAGAGTCCTCTAATAAACAAAAGTTATAGAGCCAAGATATAGAGATTTTAGGCATGGCGTGTAAAAGCCAAACTTGCCTTATCCATATTTCACGAAAATTAGATATGGTTAGATATGGCAATCTGTTTATCTGGTTGCCCTGTATGCGTGTATAATTATATTATATTTATCATTTAAAACAAATGAAACATCCTCAACAGGCCATCACTTAATGGAAGTATAACCTAAATTGCTCACCAAAAGACCTAGAAACCGGAGAACGTGTGTAAAATACAGTTCTTTGCAGTGCTTTCTTTTTACCTTGGTTTACCAGATTTTGGTTTTATTATTTAATTTGGTGATGGTAATGAAATGTGAAAATCAAAATTAGGCCCCTTACGGGCCCTGGGTCCGTAAGCATTGCTTACTGCCGCTGTATGATAGCTACGCCACTGCCTGTGTGTAACCCTCTGCCACGGCACTGATCTCCAGCCTCTGCGGTGCGGAACTTTATAGAAATCAGTTCCCCCATCCCATGCATTCGCCAAAGGTGTCTTTAAGAAACAGTGACCAGTGTAACTCTTTGCTGCATTTCTTTGCTGAGCCTGGAATTTGGCATTACTTGGAAGCTTGGTATTTCTCCAATTTTAATCACTTTATCATATTGATATACACCATATATGGGCAACCCCCGGATCCGGCCCTCCACCAGCTTCGCGGCCCGCGAGAGATTCAGAAAATTTATGTAACGATATCAATTCAAATCGATAAATAATATTATTAAGCGTACGCAGTGGAACGGCACGATCGAGAGTATTCTAGTTGCTTATTGGGGAATATATAAACCGCTCAGCGCGCGTGTCATCTCATTACTTCTTAACAACTGATAAAATTCGCATCGCATATCCGCGTATGGTCAAGAGTACGATGCGGGAAATTTTCAAGCAATTTCTATCAACATGTCTGGTTTAAGAATGCGGAAAGTGGACACAGAATGTCGTCAGTTAAAGACAAATGGACTGATTAATACTCTTTTATCTTGCACAGTTGTAAACCTATGTGTTTGTTATGCAATGAAACAATTTATATTTCAAAAGAATCCAATATGAAGCGGCATTACTACAGCAAGCATTTCGCTCAATATAATTTATTCACGGGCCAGTTAACAACAGATAAAATTAAAAAACTCATTACCGATTTAGGGAAACATAGTGAAAACATCGAAGTCATTTTCTGGGGGATAGTTTGTTAAAGAGTGCCTGGTAGATGTTGCAGAGAACTAACTGTTGCAGAGAACTGTTGCAGAGAAAAGAAGAAAGAGTTTGTGTAAGTATTGTTGTTCGACGTAGAGATATAATGGCTAGTGATATCAAAAAAACATTGACCGATAGATACGCTTTTAAATTTTCAATTTCATTTTCAAGTATTTTCGATTGCTTTGGATGAGAGTACAGATTTATCTGACACAGCCCAGTTGGCTATTTTTAGACGAGGTGTTGATAAAGAATTAGTGACAGAGGAATTACTGGCCTTACAAGGGACCACTACTGGAAAATATATTTTTGCAGAGGTGCAAAGTACTTTTGAGCAATATAGTTTGCAATGGTGTAAATTAGTTGGAGTATGCACAGATGGTGCGCCTTCAATGGACGGTTCACGCAAAGGTTTTATCGGAATTCTGAAGGAAACCTATGAATGTGCAAGAATGTGATTTAATAATTCTGCATTGCATTATTCACCAACAAAACTTGTGCTCCAAGTCCATTCGAGTGAGGAATGTTATGGACCATGGTAGTAAATACCAATAATTTCATTAGATCCCGCGGTTTTAACCATCACCAGTCTAAAGCATTTTTGGATGAACTCGATGATGAACATATTATTGCGAAGTAAGGTGGCTAAGCAAAGGTAAAATGCTAAAAAGGTTTTATGACCTTAAAGAAATGACTGATTTTATGGAAATGGAAGAGAAAACATTACCTCAAATTTGTGATCCAACTTGGCTTTGTAACTTGCCATTACCACATTAAATTTTTCTGTTACATATTTTATAAATATTCGATTATTTGTATGATGCATATATCGATATATTTGGAATTAGAAACAGTAAAAGCTAGTTGAGAATACTTTTTTTATTTTGTTAAGAAACTCAGTATTCTTAACATCTAGTATTTTTATAACCAGTATTATAGATTTAGCATATTCAATGTTATTAATAAATATTCATCTACTAATTTTTCACGGCGATAAGGGCCACATACCAAAAATCAAAAACAATCTAGAACAAACAAAATCGGAATAATAAAATTGATTTGGGGAATATTATATTCTAGAATACTACCGATGCCACTTTTATTTTGTTTGTTGTTGAAAATACACCGTAAGTCTAAATTGCTCGTTAGGGCTGCTCATTTGAATATTTGCTTATTGTGCTTGTCGGATTTAAATAAACCGGCCTAATTAGGTATTACGGGATACTCGAAGGACAAAGAGTCTTCGAGTGGCTGTATTCCAGCTTACATCAATGCCACTACCTACTAATTAAAATGCAATGGCATGACAATCTAACCTGATTCCATTTATTTTCAATTCCAGTACAACCGTATTTAGTAATTGTGACGTAATTGATAGCGAATTTTCAGTATTTTTAAAAGTATAAACTTTCGAAAAATTATTACCCTCCTGAGTAAAATCCAACAGCGTTCAACGTGAGCAATAAAAGTTTGCCTGAGCTATCTCAGCTTAATAAAAAAAATAAATTAATTAGTAGGGTCGTACGGTGGGCATTGAAGCTACTAATTAGTCGTGGAGCCCACTGACCGTTACGCAAACAAGTCAGATGGTTCGCAACTACACTGGGTGTCTAAATTACCCTCAGAATCCTGCTGTAATATTGGTAAAAAAAAGAACACAGTAATTTAATTTTAATTTAAAAATTGCATAGCGTTAATAAACAGCGGTAATAAAAGCACTGACACGTAAAGTTAAAATCCCCACATATGGTGTCATACACAAACGTGACAGAATATAACCTAGTGTAGGTTATATTCTGTAGGTTCAAATGTGGCCACGTGTGAATGTCACACAACACAATATTAAATAATTAAGGCTATGTGTTAACTAAGTAAACAAGTATTCAGGGACACATTTTGGTTATGTAAAGTGAAAATTCAATGTAGCCAAGGGCTCAGAGTTATTAAACATGAGGGTTATTAAACACAAAAGACATTACGTTAAAAAAGGTGTGGTTCCTAGTATACTTAAACTACGCTTATCTGTAAGGTCTCCGCCAGGATTTACAGCAGCAGAGGCAAGTCGAACGCTCCAATGACTCGATCATATACCACGTTTACGGCTTTCCCATAAGTCCTAGAATGTAAGTGGTATATGGTCACGACGTCCAAGCCAGGTGCTCCTTGTGGAACGCAAGGTATCAATGTTCAGGCAAATAAGACACAGTGCAAGGTGCAATGTATACTGCAGAAAATAATTAACCAAAGTGGTCCAGGTGAAAAACTGTTAAGTGAAGACTTAAAGCCACGAAAGAAAGAAGTAGTGACTTGAAGTCACGAAAGAAAAGCACAGAAGGCCTGAAAGACACGATTAATTACTTTACGTAGTTAACGTAACAGGTAAAACAAAATGAGGCAAGTGAACATAGCTACTTATATATAACTCATACAAGGATGGTTGACGGTTCCGACAGAGGCCCAGGAGAGATATTTCTTAATTGACACTGGGGACTAATGCAAGGCAGTTTCTAGAGAATACAGAAAAGGGTAACATAGAACATGTCCGCAAGATGTAAAAAATATGGCTTTCCTTAATTTGAGAGTTATTGATATCCGCCTCAGTCGTATGCGTTGATTATCAAAACCACAAAAACACATAAACAGTGACTTCCCTAAAAATTTCAACTACATGCACCTATCAGTACGTTATTTAGTAGGGAAGCACTCCAAAATGAACTGACACACACCACGCTAAGCCAAGAAAAGGATCCCACCTCCCAAGAGAACGGAAACAGGAAGTCCCAAAATGACATTTGTCTCCTCACATATTTATCAACCTCGGCTTTGCTCGAGCCATAGAGAACAATAGAAAAAGAAGATCAAAGAACAAAAATAGCACAAGTGGTTTGCGACTAATAACTGTTTAGAAATGTCATTAACATGCTGTAGCATAGATCAAGGGTAAGTGAAAGTAGTGAAAAGAGATCGCGGAAGAAAATAGTAGCCGAATGAATGCACAAAAAATGCATATAATTAGGTGAGGATATGTCAATATTGATACAGATTAAAGGCTGGCTTACTTCGTAAAAAAACTACTTTAGTTAGACCACCTAGTCTTACCAGCGATTCGAAAATAACTGAAGATGACGTTATTTTAACAAAACGTATTGCTAGTGTCCGAATACATATTGAGCGTGTTTAGGACACGCGTAGGACAACGTGTTCGTGATTTTAAACTTTTAAGTCCTCATGCGACAGTCAATTCAGAATTAGTACAAAAAATAGATAGCGCAATTGTAATTGCTTGTGCTATAATAAATCTACAGAAACCAATTAGTAATCAATGAATATTTCAGGAATTTTGAAACGACGTCAATAAAATTATGTATGTAGCGTTAAGAATTAATATATTTAACTTCACGTTGTTATAAAAATAAACCGTGTTTTATTTAAAAAAAACTCATATTTTGTACAATATACACGTATATACATATTCGGACTTCAATGCTTCAATGCTTCAATCGGACTGAACGTACTCGACGTCCTTTTCGGTAAGTTTCTCTTCCAGATCTTCAAAAAGGCAAGACAAATAATACGTAATAATACTCTGCTCATACAGGACTTACCGAACTGCTTTAACCCCGGATATTTTGGATGTAGAAGATAGGGCTCCATCTCTGTATTTTTGTTCCGTGAAATCCACTTCCACTATCACTGTGCCTAGATAAATAATAATCAAGGTGTTTCTATCACTTTGCGGTGTTGTATGAATATGTCTGTGGGTGTATCGCACCGTCTGAGCGCGGGCGAATGGCCCCTTGCGCGCTTGCAGCTGGCAGCTGACGTCAGGCCGAATCAGAGAACGTTTCAGGCGCGCGAGTTACGATCCCACATGAAATATTTGAACTTTGAGCCGCTATTATGCCGATCAAAAAAATTCTTTCGACAATGTGATGTGTGCACAAATCTTTATCATTTTAAAACAAAAAAACATGTGTGTCACGTTTTTTGAGACCTCCCTATTGAGACATTTGTCTAAATGGATTCCTAAAAAACTAACAATATCTGCAGCAGCACCATGAACAGAATTTTTAAAATTTTTAACATTTATTGCGATATAGTCACACTTTTTCTGTCTATTATGAAATCTAATAATTTGCGTTGTACCAGCGTTGAAAATATAAATATTTCTGATTAAACCAGTTACCTAAACATTTTCTAAGATTTTGTGGATATCATTATTCAGCACATCGATCACGACAAATCGTCGGCATACATGGTAGAGGAAGTTTTGCCTAACACTGACTCAAGAGATTTGACAATAAATTAAAAATAACAAGGCCCAGAACTTCCCTTGCGGTACACCCACAAAGCAAGAGTTAGAATTTATATTTTTAACAGAATCTTAGTATATTGTATGTAAACATATTGCTTAAGCAATTTAAGGAACTGGCTACGTTCCAGTTCAATGGAGTACCCCGTATATGAATTTGAAGCCCTGATGTGCATTTAACGTCCATGCCATACCGCGTTTGTGTAATATTTGTCGTTCTAGATATTCGAAATGACACTCTGGAAAAGAAATTAATGAATTATTATTTTTTCTTTCGGTAAATATACTACCTACTCACTAAGACCTTTACTTTGAGTTAAAAAAAAGGGAGTGGTTCGATTTGAAATTTTATTTGAGATTTAGGGCGCCCAGGCAATGGTTTTTCTAGATATTTGCATCGACATTTTCCAAATTGACACCTTGTATACCAACATTATTCCGTGCGTACGAGCCAGCCTTAGAAAACCAAAGTCGATACTTTTCAAGCATCTACCGCGTTATGAATGCGTTATCACAATAAGTTTGGGTAACGTTATGAGGTGAATAATGAAAATTCACAGCGAGTTTACTTCGTGATAAGTTTAAATTAGTTTATTCTTTCAAACAAAATACATTCATCATGTCGTGCCTATTGCCAAGGTAAGGTGGTGTTTTATTATTTATTCGGATCAAGAGTCTAATGGTATACAAAATATGCATGATGTGTCTGAGCCAGATCTGATTTTATATAATTTATAACTACCTTTAGGATCTCTACAACTTAATTGTCTGACAAAATTCTGAAATGCTTTTTAAATGTATAATAAAATTGAAGGATCTGGTTGTCATGTCAAAATAACAGCTTATTGCTTAAACGCATATGAAAATATACACAGTACTTATAACAGGACATCAATTTTTAATGGATGGATTTTGATGGGACTTTCACTAGCTGATATCTGATGTTATAAGGAGTAACTTAGGCTACTTTTATTTTTGAAAAAGAACTAGGGTTCCGCGCAAAAAAAATAAAATCTATGAAATCTATAAAAATAAATAAAATAGAAGGCAATTTTCGTAATGTCAAAATAGCTACTTTTTATTAAATGCCTATAAAAGTCTATACGGTACTTATTTAAATTTTTTTAAAAATTTTTTCTGTCTGTTGGTTCCCGTTAATCTCCGAAACGGCTGGACCGATTTTGACGGGACTTTCACTGGCAGATAGCTGATGTTATAAAGAGTAACTTAGGCTACTTTTATTTTAGAAAAAGAATAAGGGTTCTGCGCAAAAAAATTAAAATCCATGAAATCTATATAAATCAATAAAAATGAAGGCCCTGTTACTCCCCCCAGTTGTCAGGGGGATTCCCTTGCGCAATAGGTCCGACAAGTCTGATTTTTTTATATGTCGTTCGACATGGGTAGTAGATGGCGATAAAAAATCTGCACTTTTTTCACGCTTTGAGCTTCAACTCCTTTGTTGTGCCTTTTAGCGCAAAATGGTAGTTGTGAAAAGTTGTAGACGATAAAATTCCCTACAATATTGATGTCGTACCTTGGGCGGGGGTGGGGGTAACTCCCGAATTTTAAATTTGTAAAATTCGGGAGTTACCCCCAGCCCCGCCCCAGTGGGTGGAGTGGGGGGGTGAAGTTTGGTATTTCTGAATAGTTTTTTCAAAAATATTGAACCTTTATTTTTTTGTTTTCCGATACGACGTATATTTTTCTAAATATTTGTATTCTAAATATTATATATATATATATATATATATATATATATATATATATATATATATATATATATATATATATATATATATATATATATATATATATATATATATATATACCATCACATAGTCCTGTGTTCGCCGCAGATACATTTAAAGTTAGAACTCGAAATTATCTTACCTAATGTACTCTCATTCGTCCGGACCAGGTAGTCGATGTTAATCCTTTGTTTAACACTCTGTTATACACTGAGATTTGCGTAGTAGCAATGACGTATAGAGCTGGGTTTCGTTGATCGAGAGATTAATTCAAATAACATCGGAACAGAATATATATTCAAGATTTAACAGAATAAATTATGAAGACAATAAATATTTATACCAAACAAGTTACAGTTTTGGACACCTGACTAACAGAGCCAGATGCGTTCCGCTAATTTACAAACATTAACATATACAAATTTAATGATACACAATGTTAATCTACAGGGTTAAGCAGACCTAACTCAAATAAAACAATTTTGATTAACATCCCGCTTACTAAACGATTTAATTTTAAACTCAAATTGACTGTGTGAAAACATGTCGGAAAACTGAAGAATTTTAGCAAAGATCGCGTTTCTTGCCCTCGCTGAAGGTGGGGGTACTTAAGAGAGATAGCCTTTCATTTCCTTTAAGTAATAATACTTAACGGGGTAAAATATCGGCTAATCCTATGGGATATATTTTACTTGTACATAATTTAAGCAAACTTTACCCGTAACCTACCGACATCTGGTTGCAAAACAAGAACTACTAAAACATTTTGCTGGCATATACATGGTTTCGAGTTATATACATGGACAATAGCAATAATTTTAGGTGTTTACTCTGGACTCTGGGACGAAAAACTCTTCTAAGCCCACGTAGTTCCTTATTTCTCAAAACAATGCAATCATGATATTTCTGAGATAATCTATCTGTGTCAATTTCTTAGCTGCTCTGTGCGTTTTACGTAAATACTATTCTAATATTACCTTCTGGGGCAATGTTTTGCTGTTTGACTGAATTTGATTATTTGTTAATTATTGAATATACGAACACTATAAACCGTAAACTAGGTATGGGCAACCTTTGCTTAGCTGAGGGCGTAATTTCGGTACTTATTCAGGTCGTGGGCCGCAGGCAAGAAATAAGTAGGTAGTAGTGAATAAAAGAGCCACAGAAATTCACACATTTTTTTATTTATTAATCATAATAGGATAATCAAACATATAAAAAGCACATTAATAAAAAATATAGAAATATCAAATGAAAATTAATGAGACACTTGAGTTTGAAGCTGAGAAACAAGATGATCAATATTGGGGTCAATATCAGTAGTACATAGGCGCAAAGTTTTTTCTAAATTAACATCTGAACATTTATTCGGAAATGTATGTTCACTAAGTTGTACCCTAGATGCACTAAGTTGTACACGCAGCATGCAAAATTTTTTCAATATATTTTAAAACTAAATAATTTTTTAGCTTAAAGTTTTGCACATATATGAATATGACATAATACGACATCTTTTGAAGTCACTTCACCTTGGTTGCGCATGATGATACGCCACTGAGCAGTAAATCGCCGGATTGTTCATTCAGGTGTCTTCTAAGTGAGCGAGAAGGGAAATGGAATTTATATGAGTTGATGAGGGATGGCGACCGATATAGTAACCACGGACTGGAAGCCCTAGTTCTATTCACAAGAAATTGTGGCGGAATACAATTTTACAGTAAATATCCTTGTGTATTGCAAAGTGATGTGATTTACCGCTTCTTATAGTAATTGGTATGGGTTTTCTTTGTAAAATGCCGCACAATTCTTTGCTCTAGTTTGTATATCAAACGAAAACACTATAATGAAAGGTAAAACTTGATGTTCCGGAATATTTCAGCATGCAACGTGTGGTTAATAAATTGATTGTATACAAACATGTCCATTCGGCACTGCATTGATCGTCCATCAATTTGATTTTCATTGACCAACATGAAGGTTACCTGGAACATGTTATCAGCCTCGGCTAAAATTAATTTTGTGTATTTTTATAATGCCGCTTTGATATTGACGTATGACATGAACAATAATTAAATGGTAAATTCATGAAACATGCTTGAATATTGAATATTATCCTTTAAATTTTAAAGTAGCTAATTAGGGTGACTACCAGCAGCTCTGAATCTTTGCCAGGCTCATAAATAATGCTAATTAAGTTTGAATATTAAATCTCTTTCACAATGCCCTTAATGAAGAGGTGTTTTCTTTGGCAACTGACTTATTTATCGTCAAAATTTGCAGCGGAATATTTAAAGGGCTTAACTCTTGGTTAATTTCATTTCAGTACAAGAATACTGGCCGGATAGTATCCTAGGATATATCGATTATTCATAGATGAATCGCTGTTAATAATAATAATAATTATTAGTATTGACACGTAGGTCCAGTAAAATGTAGGATTTTGTCGAGAGTGCGTTCTTGGAATATGGAAGTTTATTTCTGAAAGAAATGCAGGACAGTAAATTTCATTAATTAGTAATTTGTGTAAAATGGTTAGCATAGAACAAATTATTCGAAACTCTAAACTATTCATTGAGGGTTTAACCGGTGGCACTTATTCAGATTTAAAAATTTGACATTTATGTATGTACAATATGTACATACATGATACACACAGATATGATAAACTACAGTTCGTACAATATATATGTATAGTTGAACGACCGGCAACCCTGACCTACACAATGTTTTTCATTCGCGTAGACATTTTTTTCTTAGGGGGGGTGAAAGTAGAAGGTTTTTATATGCATATTTTCAACACCACAGCTGATATTGAATGCAAGTTTCCACACCACTCATGAAGTATTGCTTTCAGCGCGTTACCATTTTTTAGTGGGTGGCTCGTTAGTAGCTATATTTCCCACAAGAAAAATAATATGTACAAAACAGCAAAGTAGTCGAGAAAAATAAACTTTAAAACGGAAAAATAAAATAAATATACTTGTGATTGTGAAATACAATCATATTTATTGTGTAAGTAGGTACCTACCTAATCTACCAAATCGTTAACACTCAACAAAGACAAAGATTATTAACAGACAAGCTTTGACAAAGATCAGAGCTTGTTTGTTATAGGTACCTACATAACTAAACCGAGACTAAATTCAACACATTTTTAAAAATCATTACAAATGCAATACATACCTACCTACCAGCTTCTCATCGCAAAGCGATTTCCAATACACATACTTTTTACAGCCAATCAAAATTAGAAACTGACCTGTCATTGAAAATTTTCCTTTCTTTTGTGGCTAGTTAGGTACACGGTTATAATTTTATAAACAGTCTATAGAACTTTTAATTTTGCCCACTGATGTAAATTATTAATTTGTGATCTAGGATGGTAGGTACCTACATAAAAATAAAGTCAATGGACAATAGGTACCTACTTATGTAATAAACCAGAGAGCGTTTTCAGTTTTGTAAATCCCAATAAAAAACCTAACTTATATCGTTGCATTTAGCATTTATAACCTAGCGGCCTCAAGCACTGGAATATTTTTTGGATAACATTATTTGAGAAATGTCTTAAGTGGAGGATGTAATAGGTACCTACCTACCTCAGTCAGTACCTACTTCGAGCAGCCCATAAATCAACTTTTTTTGTTAATGTCGGCTCTGCTCTAACACCCACTATCCATTTTTACCGTCAAATAATATTTTCCTTAAATTTTTTTAACATGCCTATCCTATCTCGTAAATAAAGCGAGGTCTGGTGGAAATCTACGTTTTTCAGGTTTCATACGAAACGAACAAACATGTTTGCTAACCGGCATACTCTTTTATTTCAACTCTCGTAGCGATGTATACCTACATAGGTAGGTATATAAATAATATATTAGCAATTCCCGCGAACACGCCACTGTAAGATATGCGAACCTGATCCTATTCGATCCGAGAATCCGATCCCGATCCGAGAGATACGATTTCAATAAGTTAAAAGGAGATATGCTGCTCGAATATTCGTTATTGGAAAGGTCGTGGATCGGCGTTGCCGCTTTTAACTATAAAAATAGATGTTTACGTAATTGTCATATTTAAAGTAGACGAAAATAAATGTAAAAACGTAACATCTTGGCCTATAATATATTATTGTGTGCACAATTATTATTTAATAACATTCATAAATAATATATACAACTTTAATATAGTATTGTGGAATTTGATATTTTAATTGAATACTGAGAAAATTGAAAATTACATGTGGCAACTGCGCGGTATCTTATATGGGGTCAGTTAACTATACATACATATTGAATGAACTGTATGGAACTCTAAAATGATGTAGAATGAAAACAAATGTATGCTCTGAAAAAATGCAATTGTTTTTTTTACCATAACTCTCTTAATTTTATAGTTAAAATGTCGGTTCTACAACCGTTTCACAGGTAATTTCAAGGGCTACAAGTACAATCATATACATTTCAGTATGCCTAAACCCTTCATATTTTAGAGGTAAGGGGTTGAAGGGCTCGGGAGGGGTGGGTCTGCGCACTATAATGCAAACTTCTAATAGTTGTATCTCCGTTAATTTTCATCTATTTATAAATAGAAGCTTATAGATAGAAGCTTCGAAATATTGCCTAATATTATGTGTCCCTCAAACAACACTAAGAATTTAACGCAACGCAGGCTTTAGAGAACACAAAGAGATGGAAATAGAAAATGGCCTGATGGCAACAAAAAAAAATCGCTTACCTATTTCAAGATGTTGAATCCGATATACCATCGAATGTGTGCGGGTTAGCAAACCACAAAAATGGACCACAGTGATTTTCTTATTAAATACTACCTACCATATTATGGAAATAACAACGTACTTATTTGTTCTTATAAGAACACTTTTTAAACTTGAAATATGTCGCGTTATCACTCGTTCACGTGGCAAAATGCCATAGATCTTAGAGTAAGCGTTATCCAAAAAGCATAGAAATTAAAGAATAGGGACATAACGGCTACCACCATGTGCTGACACCAATCAATAATGTTACATCACAACACAATGTGTTGTTACTAAACTTGTGACATACATGCCTTGAGATCTATTAATGAATGTCAAAGGAAGAGAGCTGTCGATTTCCCTAATAGATACCTATTTAATAGATACCGATTTCCCTAATTATATACCTAAAATAATCCTCTGATATCTGAATGGTCAATTGACAAGACAAGTCCATTTCCCTCTATCCATTTCCGTTATTTTGAGTGAAAACATTTTCACCCCCAAGAAGGGGTGGCATTCACCCTCAGGGTAAAATCACATATCGGCGCTATATCACTTTTGGTCATTGAGCCATCCCCTAACAGCTCACCAAATTTCACCTCAAACGGTCAATGTTCCAAGAATTCGGAGCAGAAAATCTTCAATGACTGGACTAGAAACACGGATAATGTGTTACACGAGGTTTGAAAACGCGAGAAATTTAAATTATATGGGCCAATTTTTTATTCGTCTAGAGAAAATGGCCTGCCTCTCTTAGGTTTATTACCCCGATAAATAATCGTATATACGGCGATACCTGACTGGGGATCATTTATGTATATTGCCAGCATTTACTTTTATGCTATTTATATTCGTGGCACTTTACAGAAGAACACCATAAGACGCTTGCTGCCTAAAATTCCAGAAAGTGGAAAATGATAGTGTTTTGAGATTATTTTTAATATATGGGAGCTATCAGTGGAGAGTTTACTATATTTCACTTAATTAAATTCAGTTCAGTTAAATTTACTATTAAGATGTCTATACATAATATACAAAATATCACTCACAGTAGATAGATGATCATATATTGGAAATTAAAAATTAATAATGATTCCATCCATCATGATTTTAATTAAACATATATCACTCCTAAGGTACACTTTTCCAGTTTCTTTAATTTATCTCTGTTAGGCTTCACTTTGTCAATAAAGTGTAAAACGCAAAAATACAGATCACAAAATCTAACTCTTCACTAACCATTGACGTATAAAACGTTACGATTTGTTTTAACCAATGACGTACATACCGAATTTATTAAACGGTATTTCTGAAATTTTCAATATTAATAGAAAACTACACTACTTTAAGAAAAATGAGTAATAGTGCGGCAGCGTAATGTTAAATGTTAAATATAACCCGTATGCTACTTAATGCCACAAGTAAATAGTTTTTTCTTGTTTTTTTTGTGGTCCCTCTGGAACATGAAACAAGCTGATCGATATCTACAAATTGTGACCAATTCGTGGAGTGCTCCATAATCATAATTATGCTATAGTGCTTTTGTTTGATATACAAACTAATGGAATGCGGTGCTCAGTGGCGCGCGCAATTATCCTAATATAGGAAATGAAATAAAAAACAATATTGTCAACTCAATTTAATTTATAGTGAGTGTCACTCAATTTAATTTATAATATATCGAAAACAAATTGCAAATAGATGCGAACTGCAAGTGTATTTGTTTTTATTTTTTTCGAGAGAACGTTTCATCTGTTGGTATCACTGGAAAGACATCTATAGGGTGGTGGCACGCATATAGGTATAATTTCGCGTGTATTAACGCATATTTTTTGTTATTGTCTCAGTGATAGTTGTAGGTGTTTGATGAGTTATTGTGTCCTTGACCGTATTAGGTAGGTGTTTACAACGCGACATCGAACGTGTACGTGAATTGTAAAAGGGTTGCTCGAGTGTATTTATAATAATTGTGTCTAGTGTTTGTAAAATCATTGGTTATTGTTAATATTTTATAGTATTATTATAGTATTATAGTATTTACAGAATATAGTGTATAGTGTTTATAGGTTATAGTGGTTTTATACAGAGGAGTGCAATGGAAGAACCAGGCACATCAAGGAGTAAAAAAGCAAAAATCTCACATTTAATGAGAAGAACAGCATTTACTCACATTTAATGAGAATTTCTTATGTGAGTTTTTGTGAAGAGTGCCACTAATAAGTGACAGTGAAAAATATTAATGTGAGTATAACTATATGTGTGTCATAGTTCGTCATGTGAGTCATACGCAAGTGTTTGCTTGCGCTTATACTATAGTCTGATCGTTAGTTGCAGGCTACTGAATTTAATTTCATTTTAATTTGTTGTATTTATTGAATTTGATTGTCGATTTAAGTTTGTCGATTGTGTGTGTGAGGGTGTGTGTGTGTGAGGGTGAGTGTGTGTGTGTGATATGGTCAAATGGTGCCTAGCCGATGCACACGTTTATGCCAACCCGCGGTATACGCGAGGCAGCAGTCCGTGTGGTATTGAGCACACTTGGCGATGCCTAGCCGTATCCTGCACTACGTACCAATGTGCCTATCATATTTTTTAATTAATTTAAATATCTCAATAAATTATGGTTGTGACGGGCGCACTCGCCATTTTCTCTGGCATATCTGGTGAGTTCTCGGTGTATCTTCGGGTGTAACTAAAATGGGACCCTCTTGAAAATACCCCCTTTCCAACAAAAAGAGAATTTTTAAAATTGATTTATAAATGACGGAGTTCTGCGGTTACGCACATAAAAAACAGACAACTGAATTGAGAACCTCCTCTTTTTTTTTAAGTCAGTTAATAAATAACAGCGCTCCATCTGACACTGTTCTACTATTTTTGTCATAATTTTAAAACTAAAAGAATAATCGACCTCCGGTTTCCTTATTTATATTTCCTTAATTAATGGGCTATTAAACACAGCAAAGAAAGCTATAGGGTTGTATTTAATTTTTTAAAGAAAATATAGCGATTATGACACTTCTTAGAAAAGCGCCCCCTATCTTTGGGCACAGATATTAACTTTAGGTTTTTATGAAAATATTAAATCGGGATAAATAGTCCTTCATGCTTCAGCCTTTGTTTGTTAAAATCGCATAAGGCTAAGTCAAGTTACACTATTTTGAATATTTCAAATTGTTATCTTTCAACATGCCGATGCCGTTGTCATTTAGAAGAAAAATGTTTATACAAAAATAGATGGTGGAAATATTCCAAAAAGTGTATTTCCAACCTACCCATTGGAGTCCCCGTTTAGTATGTTAAAAAGAACCAAAAGCACTTCAACATTCTGCAACATTCAACTTGATGATTTCTGATTTCATCTTGGTGATTTTTTTCCAGCTACACCATATAAAAATCGGAACTGTCGTTACTGCAAAGTCTGTTCGCACTGTGGTAAGATACTGTGTAGTAAGTACCAGGTAGAGCTAAAAATAGTATAGATAAATCAACAGACCAGTAAAATAGGGTACCCGTTTTCCCAAAGGAACGTCCTCTCCATCGCAGATCTAACTGAATATTTTGGAGCATAATATTTACTTCTCGCAATGAAATATTTGATGCTGAATGAAATATTAGACCCTTTTAAAACCACAAGATTTTTTTTATGCCATGACGCTATATAGCTGCTACCACACAACCCAAATGAGTTACAAGGCTATTATGAAAGCAGAGGTATCATTTATTTTTCTTATAGTCTATAAGCCCTAAAGCATAAAGGACTCGTTTCTTCAACGCAAAACTAACGAGACGTATAAAATATTCAGATGATTACAAAAAGGAACACATAATTACTCGGAAGTGTAGCAGATAGAAATTAATTAATTCATGAGTTCTCATATAATGCCACATATCTCGTGTTTAAGAGACAATACGTCACGTGTTTAATAACTTATTTCGTAACATGTCATGAACAATATTGTATTTACAAACATACTTAGATAGTTATTTTAGTAAGACACAATAACAATGTTGTCTAGTTTTCAATGTAATAAATAATATGCCGAATCTCAACGTCTCGTTGGCTCATTCTAGCACATTGTAGTTTCTGTGGTGCGATATTCATACAAAAACAAACCAGTGAAATTCTAAAATGTGTTACATTCATTCTATAGGATATAGTAGGAGGCCCTACGGCGAAAAAAATGGTTTGCTTGCGGCAAAGTGCCGATGATTGTAAGCCTATATTGGGTTAATAAGAGTGACCTGTTCAAGAAAGTTCATCTTGCCGCCACCACCACCCCCGCGTCGTTTACCCCCACCACCCGTTTCTATAAAAAAGTTAATCGATCATATCTGAGCAACGGAAACATGTAGGAAAGAAATCTTCCACCGTTGTCTAGAAGACATCAAACACTAAAAAATGTTATATCGCTTTATTCCATATTGCAAAAACTAAGCAACCGGAGCAATTAATATTTTTATCCCTAAAACCCAAAAAAACCATAATTGGTTCATACAAAACTTTCCCTCATTACAGTACAGTTGTGTTACCAACTGTACTGACCCACCACATTCAAATTCTGTCGATGTCTTGTTTGACGTATTGTTGATACTGCCTTCATTTGTCACTGATGTCGTACAACGGTTTTTGTTTTGAATTCCTTATATATTTGGTGGCTTTTTCATATTTATATTCTTTATTTGATTTTTGGTTTTATTTAGTTTGTTTTTATAGTTTATGAGAATAATACACATCTTATTTCTGATTTTATTTCGTTTCCATTATTACTTTCTCGATAATAATTACATTTTCATAACATAAGTTTACTGGATAGGGCTGGATTAATGTAATTATAACACTCGGAGTAGTTTCCACAAACACCAAAACACCAAAACACTCGAGCGAAGTGAAAGTGTTTTGGTGTTTGTGGAAACTACTCCGAGTGTTAACATAAGTTTGTTTAAAAAATTACATTCCAAACTACACAATTTTAGGGCGATACTCAGTTCGTATCTACGGTGAAAAACCGGATAATATCAGTCATATCTGAGCTTGAATTGAAACTGAAGTATAAAACTCGCTCTACTTTCTGGGGCTATTTAATCCAGAATTAAATTATCCGGGGAAAGAACCCTTTTCCTAATCCACTCACTGAATTCTATTTGTGTCAAATTAATAATAAATTGATTCATCAACTTTAATGAGCCCACTATATGTAGGTAACTAAAAGCACTATCAGTGCGTATTATGTGATTCAATTAAGCGTACTTTTGAGCGGAACGGGTAAGCTTCATTCCGCGGCTATTATTGATGTGCCACCTGTTGCCCTCTCAGCTTCTGGTCCAGATTTCCAAGTAGATCGATATTTACATCTCGCGTGAGGATATGGCAATAACACGATTTTTGCGTCTGTAAATTCACATTTTAATGGGTTTTGAATGGAGGCTTATTCTCAGACATCGGATCGTTGGAGTTCTGAATGGAATAGAAATGACGGAGAGTTTGCTCCTGCCATGGCAAGGTTCATAAAATTGATGAAAAAAATTGAGCACTCACATCCGACATTATCAGCAAACGGAGCCTACATTCTATAGTTTTTGTTTTGTGTAGCTCTTTCAATATTGTTGGAAGTAATTTCAAACATAGGTATATCCAAAAATGAAATCAAGACTGAAGTGAATATTATAACTACACTGAACTCCATTTGAAGTGGAGCAACGAAATTGAGGGTCAAATTTAAGCTGTTCGTAAATTTCGAACGTGACGTAAGTGGCGCAGAACTATGAACTATGGACTAATAGGTAAGGCACATATTTTTACTACAAAACAGTGGTTTACGAAAACCTCCATATCTATTAAAATACTGGGTTTAAAAGAACAAATAAAAACGGAAATGGAGCCCATACATTAGGCTACAAAGGGAAAGAAAACTCCCAGAATCCTCGTTCTATTAGTACAGCCTGTGTTGCATTTTATTTTTTTTTTGGTGCTGGTAAGTCCCCCCTGGCCTTCGACTAGTCCAGAGAGTCCCTCCAGCCCCGTTACTCAACGACCGCTCCCCACGTCCGCGGGGTAAGCGGTCATTGAGGTCGCAATTCGTGTGTCCTGAGTAGACGCACGAGTCAAGTATGACGGCCTTCTGCATCTTCCCAGCGATGACTTCTGCCAAATTTTCTCTGATACGTTTGCCTATAGCAAATCATGGCTGAAACTCGTAGTGAATAGAGCGGGACCGCTGTAAAAACGTATTAATAATTGAAGGCTCGACAAATGCTCAAAGAATGTGCTATTTCTTTGACGATCGAGACGCCTTTTTATTTTTTTTAATTTAGGATCTGCTAACTTTAGATAAAGTTAGCAGATCTTTAATTTCCGGAAAAAGTTGAAAATCATTTAAATCGCGGTTTGCGCACTTAATTAGCATCTAATTAGCATCTAATTATGATGTTATAAAACCTGTGATCTGCTAACTTTAGGGACATACTCATAATGCCGCGTTATGTCGATGGATATAGGCAGAGACCGCATATGCTGGACAAGCTGACAGCAAATGCATAATGGTCTCTGGGGCCTGACGACATGCTCTGCAGCTGACGTCAGGCACTTCTATACCAATTATTATTATTATTATTATTATTATTGTATTATATTATTCTGGTATAAAAGCAAACAATGTCTGTAGTAGTAGTACTAAGTAATTAACTCCTTAACATTCCAAAGTATATAGAATATATTACCTGTGAACTTTGTACCTAATAGAGAACATATTTTATTATTGACTATACTCACTGACCTCTATGCAGTCTACAGACATTATATGTAGGTACATGTAGGATCCGCGTATACATTAAATCTCCTATTCTTGGTTTCACGATGTGGAACATCAAAGTAAACTATGATATATTGTTATGTAAATCCTCCATCAGATGCATTATGTGACAACATCCAAATCACTGGAGAGATCTCTTAGGAAAACCGGGGCATTTAGGACAGAGACAAATTATGCATGCCTCATAAAAGCCTCATAGAATTATTGTTATTAGTTGCAAGTAGAAGCATTAAATTACAGTATGTTAGATTGGTGGCTGTGGGTTAATGCAGTTGTTCTGGACCTGAAAAGTCAATTTAGATGCCAAGAAATCTGGTGAGGGTTGTCTCAAAAACCTTTGAAAAAATGTACACAGCATTTTATTAAATACGTAAGACAACAAATAGGGGGAGGGGGTGATTCACATCGAGGGGATTTATTTCACCATCTGGCAACCCGGTTTTGTGTACCACTTAATGTTCCTTATTGGCGCTTAAAAATCCGAACAAATTCTTAAGTTTGGTCAGTCTTTCGTTTACCCCAACGAAAGAGTGTGGATGCACATTTATGTGTAAAAATAATAATTTTACTCTTGGTTGCTGTCCTTATTTTTCTACAGTGGTTATAGTTATCATTTAGAAATTTTCGGTTAGTAAAGTCGAGGTGTCGGCATATCTATTTATATATCAATGGTGTATTATTAATATTTAGCTTGAGAAAAAAAACATTCTTAATCAAACCGTGCTTGTGGGGCACAGTGAGATTTCTCACTACGGTCTAGAAGCCAAAAAAATTATAGCTTGCAAAAGAGTTACACAACAAATAACAAGTGGGGAACGCCCTTAGTGACGGTATGCTGTTTTGTATGCTTCACACCTCTTAACGCTAGTGTCGCTAGTTAAGTATACTTACATATCATATCTTCTCTTTTTTCATAAATAATATTATTATCATTATCAGTTGTTTTTGTTTTTACCACTTGTCGATAAAACAACATCTATTCGGCCATAGAAAAAGGTTGCACATATGCACATGTCTGCTGTAAAACTATTCAGGTATCAGAATAATATAAAGTTTCAATCAAAATGAATGAAATCCCCACATGAGCAATTATTTGATTTTATGGCGCATATTATGCAACGAATTCTCAGCCCCTAAATATATAAAAATCTATTAATCTCTTGCATAACGCTCCTATAACATTTCCCTTTGGAGCATTTGAAGTTTCTTTAAATATTTAATGGGATTAGAAAATTGAAAAAGTTTTAGCACGTAGACCAATAAAAACTTACCTTTGCCTTTTCGTTAATTATTTATCTTTTCATTAATGTTAGCACGGAAATATGGAAACTGTGTCTTATAGTAGTAGTTACAGAGCTGTAATTTATCAACACCCTGGGAGTAATTTCTCTCTGGCCATCACAATTATTGTGGATGCTATAAAGTGAAAAATTACTGAGCCTAGGATTATATTAAAACAAACACCTTTTACATGATTAAACATCACATTTATCTTTTTCTCTATACGGAGAAATTTTTATATTTGGCTTGCAAATTTAGTAGAGTAACATTTATTGGTTATTTCGTCTGTGTTTAGTATTCACAGACTTTGCATCTTGCGCAAGTGTCTTAGGTATTGAAACTACCAGACAATACTTTTTGTTTATTGTAGTACTGTACAGTACTTGATTAGTGACACAGTTCTTATATGTCAAAATAACAATTTTTAACACAACAAAATAACAAGTTTAGGATAATCATATGCTGAAAATAAAGCACTTATTATGCCCAATTGAAATAGTCGTTAGAAGAAAACTTGGGCAACTTATTTTCAAAAGGGGATGTCGAGAATGGTTCTCGTGCAATAATCGCCCTCAAAACGTATATTAGGAAAACAGACGAGAGTCAGTCATTCAGTTATGGTTCTAACATTGTATGATATGTATTATAAAATGGAGATAAAATATTTGTTTCATTAAACCAAAACCGATAAAAATAAATTATATAATTTAGAAATAATTATAATAATACAAATCTTAATCATCTAACATGCTCTCACAAGTGCTTGGTGACATTCCCATATTGACCCTTTAGTTATTTTATAGTTCTTCAGGGCCGTAGTGATTGTCTACAATCTGTGCAGATTTTTATTGTCATGCCCGTTATTTCTCTGCGAGCAATCTCTTCTGCGGCTATGGTTATACCAGCGAGTTCTGTTTGTACTACGCTGGCATTTTTATCCATAGTCCACTTGCATCGAAGTCGCAAATTTCTGGAATATATACCACAGCCTGATCCTTCCTTTTTCTTTGATCCGTCTGTGAAGACATAGTTTACACCTTCAACGCCGGCCTCATCTTCGCCAGTAGTTTGTATGGTGTAAGGTTTATCAAACACAAGCCGAGGCGGAATACCATCTGCCTGTAAAAAGGGTATCGCTTTGACAGCCTCAGTCCACAGGCGGCTTCTGGTTTGGCGACAGCTTGCGTTTGGTAGTATGCCAACGGATTTGAGGTGACTCATGGTAGTCAAAGACATTTCTTCTAGATGTAGATCTAGTGGTGGAATACACAGCATTATCTCCATTGCTCTCGTTGTTGTTATTCGCATAGCTCCGGTTATGCTCAGACAGGCAACTCTCAAAATAGAAGCTTGTAACCTTCCCAAGTTGTTAGTTTTTAGATGTGAAATTAGATATAAAAACAATTAATGAGTAGGCAGGGAATAGAAATGTCAACTTGACTTGACTTGCGTGTGGACGATATTGAAGATAGAAGGGGTAGATTTTTAATTTGTTACATTGAAATATACAAAAAATAAGTCTTCAAAAAAGTTGATGGAAGTTGACACATATTTTCTGTTATATGTCTATTAGCGATATAAACCTATCCTATAACCTATCAGACAGAGCACCTCAGAGCAAGACGCTTTCTGCCTCCACCTGGTATATCTATCATTGCGCACGTGACCACTTTGAGAAGTATCCAATAATAATCGGATTAATAACATGAGCACCGTCATTATATATTATAAAACACATAATAATAACGTTATCTACCTTGTAATAGTAGATGTATTATTTGTAACCAAAAATCTGAGTTCTTATTTGTTCTGTGAAAGCAAAAGCTCCTATAAGGACCATCCCCTATGTAACACAACCCGCTGATTCTATAATATATACCTGCCTCTATATTCAGCATAACTCCCAACCCTGAGGCTCTTTTACGTTTTCCTAATGAGGGTACATCTACTCTGCTAAAAATTTACCCATAATTATGAGGGAAATTTCAGTTTCACTGACATAATTTTCGTCATGTTTTACCAATCAAAAAGCGATTAAGTTTCATCCATAAATCGATTGATGACTGATTGATATTCTTTCTATTCATTTTATATTTACTATCTGTTTAATATGGTGCAACTTAAATAATTTAATTATTTTTTGTGCAACCGGACGCGAAGTAGGCATTTCGCGTCCTCCATAGAGGCCGCGAAATTCAATTTTGCGGCCTTTACCCTTACTGACGTTTTCACGATTGGTCAATGAGCGAACCGCCAGTGTTTTATATCATTTCCATAGAAACGCTGAGACCTGACACCACCGAATGTATATTATAACACGTGGTGTCATTTATACCTAAATTCTAACTATAGTATTATCCAGTTAGAAAAAAATCACAGCCATGGGTACAGTTGCACGAAAAATAGTGTGTAACTATACCACGCCCGTGAAAATTAAAAATTAAGAGTGGTGTTCCACAAGGATCCATATTTGACCCGTTGTTATTTTCTATATATACTTCTTTTTTGAGAAACAGTCAGTTAAGCATTGCTCTTCCCACTTTTATGCAGATGATATGTAGATATATCATCCCATTTAACCAACTTCAAAAAAGGAGGAGATTCTCAATTCGACTTTATGTTTTTTTTGTATGTTTGTTACCTCAGAACTCCATTATTTATAAATAAATTTTCCAAATTCTTTTTTGTTGGAAAGAAGGTATTTTCAAGTGGGTCCCATTTTAGTTTTATTTACATTGGGTCTTGGATTCTGACGATATACCGGAGAGCTCACCAGATATACCAGAAAATGGCAAATCCACCGGTCACAAACCTAATTTATGGATATTTAAATTAATTTAAAAAAATCTGAACATCATAAAAATTAGTTCGGCCGTTAAGGGGAATATATCTGGGCGTATATATCGAAACAAATCATTTAGAATTTGTAGTTCTTTCGTTTTTATTGAAGTTCTGCAGAATAATGTATGATTTTTAATTTTTAGTTTGTACTTGCATTTAAGCAATCAAGCTGATACGGTGGGCACGTTGCTTTTGCGCTTCATTGGAAAGACGATAGCGAATTAATCTGAAAAACTAAATATTTTTAACAAAGAAACAAAACCGAAAAATCTATTGTAAAAACTGCACTAAAAAGTATAAAATAATTACGTTATTAATTCTTACTTATAATACAATAATTTTATTAGGCTAAAGGCATACAATTATTGTTATTTTTAGAGTCGGTGTCAGCTAAGGTTAACTAACGCGTTCAGTTACAATTGAATACACCTGCCTAAAGCGACAGCACAATTACACAATAGTTTTTTTGAAGTCGGTTTTCCTTCTTTGTTAAAAATATATTTATATTATCTGAACATTATTAAGTCCAGCTCTCCAACTTATAAATAGTGATATAGATAGTCTTGCTAATTCATCAGAAAACCATTGTTTAAGAATTAACCCAATTAAGTGCACAGTTCTCCTCTTTGGTTCCTTAAAAGATAGAACAGAAGCAGTAAATCGGTTACATAATAAGGTAGCAAATTCGAATATAGGGGTTGCAAACTGTGCCAAAAATTTAGGCCTACACGTTCATCTAAATAACGTTTTAATTCTCACGTTAATTTTATTATAAATAGATCATTTAGCAATATCAAATTATTATATGGGGTGTCGTAAAATATTAAATAGGAAATCCAAAATACTACTCTGCGAGGATTAGTATTATCTCACTTTAATTTTGCAGATGTTGTGTATGGTCTTTGTTTGACATCTTGGGATGAAATGCGCATTCAAAAAGGTCAAAATTCATGCGTGAGATCAATTTTTGGCTTAAGGCGCCTGTTCGAATTGCCAAATATTAATATAAAATATCGAAGTACTGATCAAAGGTATTTAGCCCATTTTTGCCAAGTAAGATAAGTATATATCCAGCTATATCTGAAGGAAATTGCTCGTTGAAGTTGTCGGGGAAGAATCCTGGAAAATTTACGATTATATGTTAGCACTCGAGGCCCATGCCCATGCATCGACCATGCATAATCTTCGATTATTGACAGAATATACTATTGAAATAGCCAATTAGCCGTATTGCAATTGTTTATTCAAAGTTCCAAAGTTAAAAATTGTGTCTTCCCTCTACACCCCCGTTTTGAGCATTAATTAACTGGGCTAAATGTATTTCCCCAAAAATATCAGTCAGGACCAGGTGGTCTATACAGTGTACACAGGCAAATTCTTTTACCATCAACCTGCAAAATAATGCTAATCCAAAGTTGTTCAATAGAACATTATTTGGCACGTTAATATCTTAAAGCTAAGTAAATTATTAATGTAAAATGCTACTCCACCTTCTTTGTGTCACGATTTCTTCGTACAAAGTTGTAACCATCAATAAATATATCTTCATCATCAATACTGTTACCCAGACAATTTTCGTGGAATCCTAAAATGGCAAAATTCCCTTCCAAAACTATTTCAGAAATTCAGAACACAAATCAAAATTTGTAAACGATAGAATCTTGAAATGTGAAAAAGTAAGATGTGCCGCACATCGAAAATAATAATATTCTATAACTCCAAAACCAAATTTTATGCGAAACACGTACTAATTAGTATCAAGTGGACCACAACTATTACTTACTACCATTACAATTTTTCATTTGTAGATTTTAAAAGTTGTCTGTCATATTTCAATGCTTTTAAGTAGATTATTGTGCTACACATCTACTTTAACTGTTTAGTTCAGAAATGCATTATTTCCTTTAAATCACATATTGAACCATCCGAACCAAAATTCGATACTTGGGGAAAGCATTTTTGCCCGTAAGTGTAGTTAGTAGCTGTTAATTTGCTACTAATTGACTGGGATAAGATTAAGATGGATCTATCGGATATCGCTCTTGTCTGAAAGCGATGTTGCCTTAGTAAATTATAATTAAGTGCTTAATTTCCACATGGTAATCTGATTGGGTTTATTGTAAGATTATCGATCGAGTAATTATCTGCCATATTGACACAGGTGTCTATTGCTTTGTGCGACCGCAAACTCGTTTAATGAAATCCACTCAGGGTTCTTACACTTCACCAAACAGAAAAAGACCGTTAAAATTAGTTTTCTGTTGGTAATTGTTAATTAGCTGCGAGGGAAAGGAAATTTGATTTCGAATTGCCGTCAACAAAACACCATTTTATAGTGGATTGATGTGATGGATGAATATTCTGGTGTATCTTATTTTAAATTATATGATATAATAATTTCTAAGATAATTAAGATCACACTGGGTGTTTATGTAAGAATTGATTTGTTAAGGCCTAGGTACTTTTAAAATTCAGTCGCAATATCTGACCCAAACAATTCGAATCGTAATCGGTGACTCAGGGATTACAAAATTTCAGGCGGATTGGTTTTGATCGTCATCTTAGATCCAGCATCTTGAAATTTTTTTATCGCCAGCAGTTGATCCTTGTCGGTCCTACAACATTTGGTAGAGCACCACCAAACTATTCCTATCTTTTGACGAGTTATAAAACTCTTTAAAATTGGTTAGCGGCCATCTTGTTTTCAGCTATTTTAAATTTTACTTCCCTTTAAGCCTGTTATTTGATATCCATATCATGGGGTGCATAAAAAAACGTAGTTCATTATATTTGGGCCATATTGGATTTGGAGTGACGTCATTTTATTTTCCTCTTCCTTTTAGCAAACCCTTTCATCCCCCATAACCATTAAAATCCCATAACCCTAAAAAAACCCTTAACCCATCACCCCTAAAAAAAATAAATTGGCTATATGGCTAACATGACTAAAATTTTAAATATAAAAATAATACTAGAAAACATAGCGTAACGTTATATGTAATAAAATATGTACTTCAAAAGAAAACAAGATTTCTAATTCCGCGCGATCAGTATGAAGGATCTAAACAGCGATAAAATTGGAGCGGCCGGAACTTAGCTGTGACGACACAACCTACAATATTCGGTAGGCGTTGCGCCGAAAAGCGGCCGAATGAAGTATGAAATCAAGCGGTCGAGTGTTGGGATATCCCGTAGCCGACCGAATCGGTCTCCTCGTCGTTTGTAAATTGTAGCCTGTGGCGTCACGACTTTGAACCTGTTGGAAACGGTTCGCTCGCAGGCCAGACTTTATTATTGGTAATTAAGGCGTCATCTTATTTTTCGGTGTTGTAGAACATACTTATGCAATAAAAAAATGGGTATGTCCCCTATTGTAGCAAAACTATCATTTCGATAGATCAAGGTTTTTGCACAAATTATTTACATATTTAAAGTTACTCTTACGCGCAACACGGAACGCCGTAGCTTAAAAATTTTTTTCCAGTTTTTCGGGCACCACTTTGTTATAAACAACAATTGGCTGATTAATTTATATACAGTTCAATCTATGTATTATGCTTTAAAACTCTGCACAGTTACCTATTATTTTTAATGCCCTAAAAAGCATCTGTAGCTTGGCCGAAAAATCAAATACTATACAATATCTCGAAATACTCGCTGGTCTTCTTGAGCTTCGACTACCTCCAACTGTTTGTATGAAACTTATCTGCCGCTTAGTTTATGGATTGGGAAAACTTAATGACAGGATGTCTTATGTCTGGTTTCCCGACTTTATCGAACCAAATTTAAAATAAAATATGTACCATGTGTTCCACAATTCTCTAGTATATTATTCTGTATTTTATAGCTTCAATTAGCAATTGTTACAAGATCAATCGCCATTAAACTCTTATTTCTTGTTCTTAACGTAATTAATAACATAATATTCTTATTCTTACTGTAATTCATGATAATAAAAGACTTTTCATCTTTACAATTTTTAATAAGTATAGATACATATATTTCACTCTTTACATTTGAATTACATATGAACTATATGAATTTATTATTACTATAGTTGTATTACTATTATATTAAGTTGTAATTTGTAGTGTAAAGTTGTAAAGTTGTAGTTGTAGTGTAAAGTAAACATGATAAGTCGGTAAATGAAAGTAGTCTGTTGTTATTTGATGAACACAATGAAAACAAAAAACTCAAATAGTCATATTAAACTGAGAATTTGTCTACAAGCATATTCTGCGTAGTTCCCAAATTACCCACGGCCCCACGATATTCTCAAAATCTTACGCTTAGAAGCTCCACTCAAATATTTTCTAGGCAAAGAAGACATAATATTTTGTATGTTATATATTGGTATCAACCAATTAATCAATAATAATCTGGAACCTCCAAATACTTTTACACTATATGTTGGGTGAATACACAAACTGCTTTTTTAAATTTTGTTTCATGTTATAGGTAATTGTAGTAGGAACAGTCATTCAACTTCTTCGAAACATTTTGTTTAGGTATTTTTAAAACCCTGGTGGCCTCCTCTAAATTATCATAATAACACGATTCAAAATGAGCATATATCTAATAAAGGATCTATAACATGTAGGTACGTAATTTAGAAAGTATTTATCAATGTGCCAGTACCTACAAAGCCACCGTGGTAACGTGTGAAATATAAAAGGAACTATATGAAGGGAATTTTGTACACAAAACGTTGTTATGACTTTTCATAAACATAAACTAAATCACATTCCCATGTTACAAACAGATACCCAGTTCCACAAAGACACTGCAAATTACAATACGCATGCGTCGGATTAAAAATTCTAGCACGATTGCACGGATGCATTGGGAACATTCGGAACAATTTCAGAATTAAATGTTTATGCTCCGCGAATACAGAATTATAATCCCGAACTTACATTTTTCGGCACCGCGAACGCCCAACTTCAAACTGCGCATGAATCTGATTTAGACAGAATTAGTTCGGAATCGCTACCGGAGTACCGGAATAACTACGCTATAATAAAAGAATAACGATCTCAATCGAGTGCATAATTAGTGCACCATCTTGCCATATATCAATCATACCACCTATTATTCAGTACCACCTATTATTCAGTACTTACCCAAGGATTTGCTAGAAAATCTTTGGTACCTACCGCGTATGATAAGTGGGGTAGAGTGTACAAGTGTACCGTATATAAATGATATGCAGTGTTGCCAGTGCTTATACCATTGTATCAGATTTGGTACATTTCAATGTGAAAAGTGCGTCTATACAACTATCCCAAATTTTGGTATAAAACCATGTATTAACGAGACGCTAAAAATAAAAGAATCGTAATTTCGTATTTAAAACAAAAAATCATTTTTAAAGAATAAACGCGCCCAAAGACAAAGACCTCTGTCACTCTACCCGGACGTCTCGTAGGATTGGTGAAAGTGTCGAGTCCTTATATACATTATTCTATGATCCACGGCACCATCTGAACTTTGCTGTTCTGTGAATAAATCTTTGAATGAAGGACTTGTCTTTAACTCACGGTATAACATAACCAAAACTTATACTTATTTTATTTATTAAAGGCTATTGTGCATTATCCTTTAGACGACATGTTTAATAAAATCAAGTTTACCAAAACAAATCACAACTTTAATGATTATACCTAACACAAAACTGACGTTGTACATTATACAACTTGTTATACATTCACATGTATTTTGTGGTGCAGACAGCAGTATAAAAAAATAATTTTGAATTTGTGTAGTGCATATATATGGTTTATTTTGTGTAATAAAAACCATATATTTAAAGTGTGTATAAAAACATTTTTTCAAATCTGGTACAATTGTGTGAAATCTGGTACATTTATTTGCAGGAATAGGTACAATATTTTCTGATGCACCGGCAACACTGATGATATGTTAATCTATGAAGTGTACATCAAGTTGTGTTCCTATCTAATTAATAAATACCTAAAGTGATAATTACTAGAATTATTGGTATGCAAGTGTATCACATAGATACTTAAATACAAATAAAACGAACATAACATGGTAGCCCAATTTTGGTTATATCAGAGACTTATTCACATTTCATAAATTATTGGTTATATAAAAGAACCCGGGAACGTGTAAATAGCAAAAAAGTGAACGTAGCTACCTACCTGCTGTTACAGTAGGTAGCTACTGTATCGACTATCGAATGGCGAGTGCCTGACCTGACCGGCTGGAAAACGTAAACTAAACACGCGATTCGTTTTGACAAGAGGTATTTGAAAACTATAAACAAGTTCTAGCTAATAAATGCACATAACCATTTCTTAAGCTAAATGTGATAGTGATTTTTACGATTATTAATAGGTCAACGTTACGAGTTTAAACTTTAGAATCATCTTAATAATGCTGGACGAAAGTAGGACCCTCGATTTGTACATTTCAAGGCAATAACATTTCAGATAACTGGCGACTTTGGAGACAGAAATTCGAGTTACCTCTGTTAGCTAGTGGTAAATCAACAAAGAGCGATGAAGTGAAAACTGCCATCCCCTTTTAGATGATGAAGGTATTCAAATATTTAATACTTTTGAGAATGAAAAAGGTGAGGATACTGAGGATACAACAATACTGTTACTTGTGTTAATAACAGTACTGTAATCTTTTAAAAAGCTTGGTCTATAAACATTTTAAATTCTGTAAAAGGGATCAACTCCCAGGGGTCTATACCTACAACATCCAAGATACAGTGACAATGTACCGTGCCTAGATCAGTTTGTGACCGCGTTACTTCAACTTGCATCGACATGCGAGTTGAAGGAAAAATCTTAGATGTGCGTGATCGTAGAATATTAATTTCAAAGTGTGAATTTAAAACTAGGTTATTGAATTACTGTGGTGAGAAAACATAAAAAATTGAGTATGCTCAAGTAAAAACTGCTACTTGTGGGATGGGCTACATCTGCAAGATTATTCTTAAAACATATTTATTATAAAAAATGTATCAAGTATCAACTTCAGGGGACACACCGGAAGTGATGAAAATCTAAAATATTCTAGAATGGTGCGTCTCTTCCTCATTCGGCCCAAATTTCAAAAAAAATACCTACTCCCATTAAGTTCGGAGATAAATTTAGACGGTAGGTTGAAAATGGGTGTTGGGTTGATCTCTTAATTTTCTGTTACCTATAATTATTCTTCCTTCATACAATTCATGAGCTGCAACAATCAAAATAGTAAATGTTTTTTTGTAGTGCAACACAACTTTTAATGGCTGTGCGTTAATTAGTTTTTACAGAACTTGTTACCTAGTTGGGTTGCAATTAAAGTTTGTTGAAAATAACTGGCATAGCTACCTAATTGCAAAAGCACAAGCTGCAAATGTAAAGGGTTAGAATATGTACCAGTAGTTTAATTCGTTTTACTATGAATGTTGTTAAATATCTTGTTGTTAAATATCTTATATATAATTATATATATATATATATATATATATATATATATATATATATATATATATATATATATATATATATATATATATATATATATATATATATATATATATATATATATATATATATATATGTATATTAGCTTTGAAGTTCTTTGCTATTCATATTTGTTTTGTGAAAAGTAATCCTGGGTTTGTAGTATTTCATTACATAGACAAATAAGCAAACAGACGAATAATAAGGAAGAAACACTTACCAGTGCTATATCTGGACATACACACGGAAACGAATCACTTAGAAGTTGTACAAGTTCTTTTATCTTCATTGAGGATCTTCAGAGCGGTGTACGACCTGTTTCATTGATCATTTATATTTGAATTTAAAATATTAATACTCCAACACTTGCAGTGACGTTTTATGACATCAGTTTTTGACGGAATTAAGTTAAGAATTTGAGTTAAATATGTTATTATTACTTTTTTATTGCTCTTTATCTTAGGTGCGGATTAAAACAAAATTTTGCCAATAAGTTGTACTTCAAATTAAAACACACATTTACATTTAGCAACATTTAAAAAATAATAATATTATAGCATCAAGTTCTACGCGTTACATAGCAAACTTAACCTAAGTCCCTGGAGACATAAATTACATAAAAAATAATAATAATGCTGATGTTAAAATCCTACAAGAACGGTTCGGTATCGTCTATATCTTCTTCTACTTCAGTATTTTGTATAACAGTATTTTCAATATATTCTAAAGCTTTTTTATAAAATAAATTTTTGTCATCTGTTAGATTGACATGCCTTAAAAGATGAAGTACATTCGCTTTTTTCACAGCGCTGATTTTGTTAACTGTTGGTGACGGATTGACTTTATTAAGCGCCTTTATTAAATTAACGTTATTATTTTTTAGTATAGCATGAGAACAGCTATGGCCGCTGTAAGTGTTTTTTATGGAAACGACTTTTTTTCCTTTGCGGTAAATAAAAATTCGCTGCTCGGTCATCTTAAACGAGTTTACTTTTTAAAACTTTTTAGCAGTCTTTGACAAACTTTTGTAGCCTTTTATATACTTACCAATCTTTACCATTTTGCATTACTGTTGGATTCTGTGAAAAAATATAATATCCTTAAGGGCTTAGGATTTTTTCTTATAACTTTTTCAGAGCGTCCAAAAACGCGATCAGGTGGCATAAAACTGTGTCCCCTTATTGGAATGATATGGTGAATTTCTTAAATAATGCTTTTTTATACGTGGCAAAGGAGCAAAAATATCATGGAGGATATTTTATTCTGACCAGGGCAAGAATCAGAGAGTAGCTTTAGAGTATGAGGCCTGTCTTCTGGATCTAACTCAATCTACTTTGCATCATGTTTAAAAAAAAAAATATTTCAGAACACTCTTCATTTGACCCTTTACCGCTTTCGTTTTCGGTCCATGTGTAAGCAGAGGTATTTTCCTTATTCTGATTTGCCTCAATTACTACAAAGGTTAAATTATATAGCCATAATTGCCGCAGATAATAAACATCAGAAATGCTAAGTTTGGGCAGCGGTCGGTTTTGCTGCATGTCAAAACAAACTTTGACAACCCTTTGCGGTTCTTCTTTTCTTAGTAGAACTTTTTAGCCTTTAAGCTGAGAGCTTATAATATGCAGTTTTAGTTTTGTAGAAATATTAGTTACTGTGTTGCTATAGGTAGATAATTTGAGTTCCTTGTGCTTATAGTCACAAAAAGTGCAAGCATCTATTCTTGGATTACCAAAACCTAAATTAAATTCCTTTGCAAATATTTTATAATATTTAGAAAACGAAGTTCTTGGAGCCTTCATTGCGTTCCTTATGTCACACCACATAGTATATAACTTTTTCACTGTCAATTCTGGCGGTAAGTAACCACGGACTTGTGTTTCTTCCATAATGGCTACTTCGACATTTTAGACTTTTTATGTGGTCGATTATTGAACCCGTTTTTCTGGTATCCCTAATTAATAATACCCTGGAGCCACGTCTTCTCTCAGGTCTTGATGTTCCTTTTTTAAGGAAATATGCTTCAATAGCAGCATATTTATTTATTCATTTATTCTAAAAGCAGATACTTGATAATAGATTGAAAATATACATAAATTCAAGTTAGGCAACATAAAGTGAATATGATTGTATTATAGTGTTTACAATTCGAAATTATATAGGTAAAGTGAAAATCAAGTTGTAAGAGTTTTACGTAAAATTAAGTAAATTAAATATTATGCATGAATCTAATTGGCCAGATTATAACATCATAACAGGAAAGAATTAAGGTAACCAGGAAATGCAAATGTTTTTTACGGCATATCCGTAGTAACAATAAACAAGAAAAAAAGAGTCAAGATAAGGCGTTCGATGAGGTAACAGCCACGCTCCTAATTTTCATAAAAATTTGTTATAAATTAATAGTAAAACTAAAATAATAATATTAAATTTGTTTGTACTAAATAGGCAAGAACACCAGTGCAAAGGTATACAAGCAGAAATAACTACAAAATAAGTGTTTTCGTCATTATTAACGGGTAAGAAGTGGAAGGCTTGGTAGCCTCCCAGCCGCAGAAGAGCTTTGTGATTAATGTAAAAGAAAAGGAAACAATTTTCTCCGCAAATTCAAGTGATAAAGGAATATAAAGGCAGAAGCAGTAAATTGAAGGTTTGATGGTGAATAAATTTTGTAACAGAGTATCAGCGGTCATAGCAGCATTCCAGAGGTAGTACGGCGACATCCGTTAGATGACACCACCATCAGAGCCCAGCAGCATGTATTAGTTCGTGGGGTACCAACCAGTGTTATCAAGAAAAGTGATAAGTTTTTGTGCGTGGCAATAAAAAGAATTAACATAATTTTCAAAGGTAATAACAATTTCACACTTTGCTATTTTTTAAGAAACATTGTGACGGAGAACTTGGTCCCATGTAGTAGATATAAGTTACGTAGGTTTGCGTGGGGTATGTATAAGGTTTCTAGATTTTTTTTATTTTATTAATCCATATATGACAATAAACATAGTCATATCCAATCCACTTGTTCTTTCTTGTTATCTTGAAACTTTTCAGGAAATATTTTAAAATAATACAATTTGAGATTCATCAAAATCAATAAAAATAATAAAATATTATAATGCCCTAAATTCACTATTTTGAAAAAGTAACTTCAGTTTAAAAAAATTAATCTTGCAAAGAAATTGTCATAGACCTAATAGGACCCCCTCTAGGACTAAAGAGTGCTCATGTCTCAAGTGATCCTTCTAGTAAAATGGAAATTATTGTTCATAGAACTGGCGCCCATAAGAGAAGGATTCAATAGGGAAGAAACAGTATAAGTATCCTATAAGCAGATCAAATATTTCTTCATCATACTATTACTTTTACAACATCTCATTTTATACAAATTTATCTAAAACAACGTAATAGAGCATTCATATATTTACATAATATCAATACAACTCAATTATCAACCGATGTAGGTCTTTCTTAATATCTCCAAATTCATACATTAACAATATATATATATATATATATATATATATATATATATATATATATATATATATATATATATATATATATATATATATATATATATATATATATTATATATAAATTATTTAAAAATATAATTATTTAAGTATATACCTTTAATTTTACCGTTTGATGAGTCTCTATATATATACAACTTCTGTTCTGGATGTAAAACAATTCGATATTGTTGGCAAGGAGAAATACGCGTGTCTGTTCCCAAATTTAAATTATTTGCAGCAAGGAGGAGACGTTCTCTACTGTGCTGAGTTGTCAGCTTAGGGTGTTAGTTGGTTCGCCGATAATTAAAGTTAAACCCATGTTATAAATATCCCTAAGCCTGTTTCTTCTTCCTCCCCTGAGTTGTTGTTCTACTGAGATATCTGTTCGTCCTGACTTTCTTTGAGGGACCACCAGGGGTATAACACGAAAAGCACAGGGTTCTAAACCTATTCCACTATTATCTTACAGTAATTAATACCAACCATGATTTTATATACTTTAACGCTATAAATATGTATTATCTTGATCTTATTAATACGAGTAATTATTCCAGTATGGCAATTTATTGATTAGGGAGGGAATAACGCCAGAAAGAATTTAAAAATTGTGTCCAACAAACAATAATCAGTTATCTGGTAAAACTGCGTTGCTTAAATAACGAAAGCTCTGATAAAGTCGAGCCCTAGTTGGCAGCCACAGCAATTAGAGTGCCGTAATAACCGTATTTAACGTGATGTATCGCCTGACATCACAAAATTTATAACTTGCATGTGATGGCAACTTACCTAACACCAATACCTTGCACGAACTAACTTTCGTATGAGTTCTGGTTATTACGAATATTGAAAGATAAAACGCCCTGGAATATTTAATAAAACCGGCAAAATAAATCTTAGAATTACACGTAACATATATCAAGGGACATTCAACTAATTCATATTTTATATTCATACTTCACATTAAGTCAGCAGTATATTTATAATTAAAAAAATTGTTAAAAGTATGCACATACGAATTTTCCGTCGCTTTTTAGCCGTAAACAAATGGTGTAAATCAAATTTGAAAAATAAAAAAAAATTGGTTTTTCAATATCAGAAAACACCCCAAACTGGAAGTAACGCAATAAAATACATAAACAAGGGAAAAAATTATAATATATGTATCCACAAAATATTCGAGGAGAAATTGATTAAGATTAATGTTACCTAACTTGCGGGCAACAAAATTCAAAAATCGAGAAAAATTGCAAAATGTGACCTGGCGAATCCAATGACGTCACAATTAATTAAGGGAACTGGAACGATAACTGACCCCCCAAAAGCCATTTTCAAACGAGATTAATGACTGTTCCGCAAAATTTCCCGGGAACAAATTCAAAACCTCAATAAAAATTGCAGAATCATCACGGTGAATTTTAAAACGTAACAATTATTTACGAGAAAGGGAACGTTAAATTTCTGAATGAAAACTGACTTCCAAAAGTAATTTTTCTACGAAACGAAAGTTTTCTTTTACGTAATACCGTTAAAGCAAACTAACAGTCGTTGACAGTAATCGGTCATAAATAAATCAGGACTTGCTTGGACAACAAGTATACAAACTTCAAAACAAGAGAAATTTATTTTGAATATATATGCAATCGCGCAAAAATATTTAAAAGAGAATCCAAACATTCACATTCGTTTAGATTAACAAGAAGTCGATACTTATATATAATATTATTGTTAAATCCTTAATGCAGATGATATTATAAAATTTCTTCAGATTTTTGAAAAATAGGGCAGTATCCGATGAAAACTCTGGATAGATTTTTCAGCAATTTCCCTCGACAAATCTGTGCTAGTGCTAAAAAAGTCTACATGACTTCACTTTACGTTTTTCTAAGTTTCTAACTTTAAAATCAATAACTATTTCAAGTTTAAAGGGTACATGTACCAAATTTGAAACTTTCGCTCTCAATTATTCCGGAGATATATAAATGTCCCCTGAAGTTCGCACTTAAACAGTGACGGTGATATTTCAGGACGCCCTTATTCAAATCGATTTTCGGTCAGGTATTTTTAGTCCCTGCTGTAAAAAGTCACAGTGACATTGTATTATCATTAGCATCAACAGTTCACCGTTATTATAGCATCTATAAGCATTGCTGTTTCAGAGACAATTAAGTTTTGACACAGGCCAAGCTAATGAGGTTTTTTGGAGAATTAAAAAATAATAGGTAGCGATTTGTGCAGGGTTTTAAAGTATAATACATAGATCAAACCGTATATAAATTATACAGCCAATTATTGTTTATAACAAACTGGCGTCCAAAAACCTGTAAAAAATATGCAAAAAATATCGTTTTTTTGAGTGTCTAGCAATAACTACAAGTACAATCATTTTTACTACAATACAAAAGTTGTAGAGGATTATTATAGTTCAATAAAGTTTCATTTCTTGCATGAACGTAGAAAAAAATCATTTTAATTTGGAAACGTCAATGTCATCAGTTAGCACGAGTCGGTGGTCATATACCCTTCGCAAGCATCGCTTGTGGCGCCACCACGGCGATAAGAATATGCAACTCTCTGCCTTTATGAAAAGTTAACAAATCATATAATTGAAATGAACCAATCTTAGTTAAACCGTGTTAAATATTGCTTGCGATGAACCCGAATTGTGCCTCCGGGACGTTTTAGTTATATACGCATACGCTGATATTAACATGATAGCAAGGAAAGCACTACCGGACGAGAGGAATCATTAATTAACCAAGCGTCTAGTTGAAGAGAATGTTTAACCCTCTATTGTATTATCCACTTTACCTATTATAAATAAATCAATGTCAAGCACTAAGTATTATTTAGTATTATCTTTCATCAGAAGTGGGATAGAGAATCCATGCGCTATGTGTTTTGTTTTGAACGATGATGTTTTGGAAAATATTGGCTTATATGTGGCCAGGTGTATATATGTATCAGGAGTCCTTATTTACCATACCGAGCTCTGATTCTGGAGGGCGGCATCATAGCTCTCAGGGGAAAAGTTATTGGCGTTTGAGGTCCTTGAGTGGCAAGCGGCGACGACCCGGAGACGTGAGAGGCAAACTCGTGGTATAAGGGGAACACGAAGTCGGAGTCAAGTGTAAGCCACTCTTAGAATGAGCATCTCGCATGAGCATGTGAGGGAATATTCTGAGGAAATTCTGATGGTCATTGACTTCCAATGAACGACGTTTAGGCAGTCATAGGAAAAGTAAGGCTACAGTTAAATATATGAGTGTTCATAATTTAAAAGTAAGGAGGAATGGCAGCCAGCTGAGAAGGGTAGGTACGAGGTCCGTGACGTTCCAGGGATCCAGCGTTTCCCAATACCATACTCTGGGATAGCAAGGGGGAATCAAATATCCACTGTATCGTCAAGGTGGTAGTACAATCATCAGGTGTCCTCTGAACTAAAGGGAGTAAGAGAACAGTTAGCGTTGGTAGCTTAAGAAGTTAGGAAAGTTTACCAGAGTAGATGCCACTGGACGGTTGGTTCTCTTGCTGACCGCGATAAAGGTTATGAGGTCAAACGTAACGGACAGCATCTTTCCTGGAGTCACTGATGGTAGAGGGTTAGCAGGGTACTAGGTTACCATGGGGCGAAGTTAGTGGACCATATCTGATCAATCAGATACAGTGTTCGTAGATATAAGTGGTGATAATCGCGGGCTTGTGATATGAATCGATGGTCTTATAATCCTGTATCCTTAACACTACAGTTGATTCATGAGTCCATAGTTAAGTTAGTCTTAAACAATTTTTGTCTCCTCGTAATTACAGGTTTAACAAAAAAAATATAAATACTCGCCCGACTAACTAAAATTGTTGTGCTATTACAGACATAAGAGTCCTTCCGTCGGAGTAGCCCCGCCATACAGGTACTCGAGGACGGTTTTGGTCAGGAAAGGCCGTGTTAGATATTGCTTGCGATGAACCCAAACTGTGCCTCCGAAGCACGAAGGAAAGCACGAGCGGACTAGAGGAATAATTAAATAACCAAGCGTCTAGTTGAAGAGACGGTTTAACTCTTTATTGTATTATTCACTTTACCTATTATAATAAATCTATGTCAAGTACTAAGTATTATTTAGTATTATCTTTTAACCGTTTAAAAATCTCCTTCATTGGTGTCATACGGATGTTAATTTTTACAATATCCAGCTCAATGAATGAAACAATTTGCGAATTAGTCTGATCACTTTCAGTTCCTCTTGTATCCGAACAATAAACCGTCTGAAAGAATCTGCGAGATCGACAGTTTCTCAACATCCTTTGAAACGCGAAAATCAAACACTTGTGTACCCACTGAATGGTGTAAAGCCCAGGAACACTAACAAATTAGCGTCTTCAGCTAGCAAACTGTGAGGCTTGACTTTTACATCCAATACGCTCTTCCGGGGCCGTGTAGAGGAAAATTCCCAGCGCGTTCGGTGTCCCTTTCAGTGCGGCCTTTTGTTTTCTTTGTAGGATTCTGAAGCCCCGAATTCCTTTGAACTAAATGGAAATATACGCGCGCAAGGTTACATTTCATTTACGCGTTTATGGTATCTTGTAAATTACGTATACGCCAACGAAAATTAAAATAATGTCCTTTGCAATATTATACATGGACAAACATATATCTATATGACATTTCTGTTACATACAAACCTCAAAGATGTTAGCATTAAAATTGGTTTGATCGAGTTTAACCTTCTACGATGGATGACAAGTTGTGCCGCTGAGAACGAGCTATTTAAAAGCCTTAATAATATTGAAATGTATTTACATAAGAGATCATTCACATTCGAGCGACTGTACGCATAAGTATTTTTTTTATTATTAAGTATTAGAGAATTGTACCCTATTTTATTCAACCTCCAACGACCTCTAGGGTTGTTCCTGCAAACCAGAAGTGACCATTCAATAACACGTGAGAAAGTGATTCGCTGGTGTTGGTGGCAACCATAAGTAAATGAGGCATGGGTGACAAATTCATGGGTGACAACAAAGGCATGGGTGACAACAAAACGTATAGATACATATAATTTTATAATTACGTATAATTACGTATAACTACGTATAATTAAATTTTCTACACATTTGTTTAGGGCATGAGGTGCATTTATTTTCTTTTTATCCAACGTATTAATTTTCCGGCCAGCTTGTTGCACTCTTCTGATTGTTTGATTTTCCTTCGAGATACTGAAGTTAGTTGGACGGAAATCTTTTTCCCTTTTCTTTGCAACTTGTCTCTTTTGCTTTTGATGGCAGGTCTACAAAATTGTGCAAATGTTTTTTATAAAGTAGGTAAGTGAAAGTAAGTTAGGTAAGTAGTTTGCAAACTTACCAGAATATTTAAAAGCCGTATAAAGTCCTGACAACAAAGATTCTGACTACTGAGGAGCATATTTGTTTCAATTTCCTAGGAAAATTTTGACAGCTGGATAAAATGAGGCAGTGTCGTCATCTAAGTATTTTAGTATTGTGTCAGAGAAATCTTTCCATTTTTCCTTAACATCTAAAATTTCTTGGTCTGATGGAATACCTAATTGCACAGGTGGGGTCGCTGTTAACTTGGTTACCCATTTAAAAATATACATGGTCTGATGGTGTGTCCATCCAAAAACCCCGTGTTTTTCACTGTCGTATCCGTCGTAAATATCAATCTGCTATACCGAATAAGTCAAATGTTTCTATTTCGTCAGCAGTTAACCTTGCAAATGCCAGTAGCCATGCTACCACAGAAGAAGTTAAGCGCAGACGGTATAGTTGCAAAGTTCATCTATATCATCTGCAGTTAACGAGGCAACCTTCGGCTTTTCGAGCGGTCTATAATGGATGCAGTTAACGAATAGGCCCCCGGCTGACATCGGTGCCGGAGCAAGCTGATATTAGTGGTGATACGAGAAGAACAACAAGCGATAGTGATCTTAAGTGAGCCTAGAGCAGACATCGACAGATTAAGAAGCCAACTTGTAATTACTAACACTAATCATAGTCAAAACCCTTTAACTCAAGGGTTTTGATCATTACGAGTGGGTACTTCTTTGTCATTTGTTGACGTAAAGCTCCAATGAAGTGTAAAATAAACTCAGATTTTTAAGCGTCTCCACAAAAAAGTCTAATAGAGAAATATCTGGTGATCATGGGGGCTATTTCTATGGAACATGTACTCCCAATCCAGTGACCCCTAAAATGTTTATCGAAATACTGATGAATCAGCAGATAATCTTGTTGAAATATCAACTGATCGTCCAAATAATTTTGATCATTTTCAATAATGTCAGTTAACATGTGATTAATTCTTCTTTGCAGGAGTTCCAAATACATTTCTGCTGTTAGATTGCCTTTTAATAAAAAAGGGCCAACGATACGATCACCATAAATTCCAGTCCAGGCGTTTAATTTCAGACCAATAATAATAATTATGGGTATCAGTCATAACATTGAACAAAAAAACACAAATAAGTTGAGATCATCGGGATGTGAAACTGTAAAACAATTTAAATTTTGATTACAATTTAACAAGTTTTACTCAGGTCCCGATGAGGCCAACTTGTTTGGTGAAACACGCGTCGAATAGTGTGTGTTGGTGTTTGTGGAATACCGCCTGCTATTTTTGGGACTGAAAAGGATCGTGTTATGTTAATAACACGATCCTTTTCAGTTCACTTGAACACGACTGTAAGGAATTAACTCTTTTCCACTCAAAGTTACTGATTTTCGTATATGTATATAAATTAATGAACCTCGGAAAATCTGTGCGTAAATTTTATGTCAAGTTGGAATTGTCAGTGAACATAATAAGATTACGCGGGGTAAAAGTAAGTAGACAAATTGGGCATGAGGGAGAATATAGCGACCTAAACCATCTACTTACGGAATTATTTTTTTCAGGCGGCAAACGGTAATTGCACGTACTTTATGAGCCAACCTTTTTTAAATAATATATGTACGGGATGTGCTACAATTTACAGATGGTAGTATTTATTATTACCAATCGCATGTGAGTGTAATGCTTAAGTTTCAATAATGTGAATAATACCTAAAATATATTTTTTCTAAAAAGAAGAACATACCCTATTCTAATATTTTATCCATTTACTTAACAACCATCAGAAATGGTACATTTGCCGCCAGCGTACAATGCCGTCAGCGCGACAGTGCTTTCTAGGGTTGCCAACTTTTAAAAGTAGTTCACCCGGAACTTTATATTTTGAATATTTCTATGATCAGTGACGTAGCTAGGATTTCATTTTGAGGGGGCCCAAATTATAACATACATTAGATTGCAAAGCGAGTGGAAATAAAGTTAAAATATTTAAAGTAAAAATATTGTCAAAATGGTAATTTCAAATGACAGTTTATGTCACATGTAAGGCCACCTCACAGTGCAAAAATATAATACCTTAAACAAATAGAGAAATATATAAATTCAAAAAGCATTGTAATGTAACAATAATATTTTAAGTATTTATGATAATTAAAACGTGATATAGATATTTTAAAAACAAAGTGAAAGTGCATAAATCAAAACTTCTTAAGTGAATAAAATCTAGTGAACAAACAAACAGGAAACAAGTATGCAAATCCTGGCTACCAGGAACTAAAACAAGTGATAAAAAACAATTTATTGATAAGCAATGAATTAGTTTCAAGAAAAGCAGCATGTAAAATCGGATTCTCCAGTTTTTTTATCGTAAAAAGGTAGATTAAATAAGAAAAAAAGGATATATCTACTCACAAGAACATCTAAGACGATTTGGTACATGTGCAGCGAGGACACCAAGTTCCTGCTAGCCGTAGCAACCTTTATTAGCTAGCTATTATTAGATGTGAAGAATTCAGTGAGATGGTGTGCAGACAGTCCATAGTTTTCCCCACCTGCGAAGAATGAAGACCTACAATAACATCGCAATGATAAAAAGGTATACTTTACAATATATATCTGATCAGAAATAAAAAGCTAGCTAATTAAAAAGTACTTGAATCATAGTAAAACTATATATCAATAAATAATGCGTATATAAAGTTTACTTACCAATATTGAGCTCCAAATGCAGATAAGATCTTTGGAAACTTCTAAATAAACACGCACATATATTATTATGTGCGTATACCATTTAATCTTAGGTTAGGTATTAAAATCTAAATAGTTCTCTATTATCGACTTTAACAAGTAATTTAGTTTTAAAGCATTTTCCTGTCAAGACTTATTTCTTTCAACATATAGGAATCTACGATACACACAAACTTAAGGTTTGAGGTTTAGGTATGATCCAGAATCGTTAATAAGAAAATATGTAGATGGAGTTATGTGTACTGTAGAATTTTATATATAAATTTATTAGGTAATATCTTTAAATATAAGTAATATACAAGTTATTCTTCCAACCTAAGCCGAGAAAGTAACTCTTCCGTGACTTTTTTTATCTATACTCGTCAAAATTTTCTTCGGGACACCTTTAACTGTCAAAAACGTATAACGCTGTACAGGCTGTTTTTGCGTTTTAGGGGCAATTTTATTGGCTCTGTTCTCACCTATTTAACATGATAATGTTGGAAAAAATACTTATACAGGGTTTTAAACAAATGCCTGTTTTTCAGTTAACTTTTATCTAGTACACAGGGGTACCCAACATCCTGTATTTTAAAGTTTCATGAAATTTGTTTATCCTATGCGTCTGCTATGAAACCCTTTTTTATTTCTGCTTCTTACTTTTTTACAAAAATGTAACTAGACCAGTCAATAAAAGCATGAAACATCACAAACGCGCATGTATCTACGATTTTTGTATATGTTATTAGGACCCATGAGAGTAGTTTATAACCAAGTTTGCAACATTGAAAACCCTCTGCTAGTCCTGCGGTGCTCGAAAAATTGCGAAATTCTGGCATCAGTTTTGTTTTTCTCTGAAAAACTGCCTTATACTCCAGTCGTCAGGGAGATTCCCTCGCGCAATAGGTCCGGCAAGTCTGATTTTTTTATATGTTGTTCCAGATGGTGAGATGGTTAGTAGGTAACAATTCCAAGTTTCCGTCATCCCCACCCCTTGAGGAGGGGGAAATAACCATCAAAAATCGGCACCTTTTCCACTTTTTGGACTTTAACTTCTTTGTTGTGCTTTTAGCGCAAAACGCTCCCGTAAAAAGTTGTAGACGATCAAATTCCCTAATATGTAGACGATAAAATATTGATTTTGTACCTTTTTTTTTACAACAAATGGCGACGGAGCTATAGAGCGCTGAAGAAAGGGCAAAATCGTGACTGGCAAAGTTTTCACATTGGCACTTTGGAGCGCAAAGAGCCATGGAAGGCTTGATTGTAGCGTCAAAGTTCCCATCATAAAAGTTGTAGAGAATTTGTAGCTGTTATTCAATAGTATTGTAAGCTTTGCTTTCAGAACCTACACGGTAGTATAAGATCGAACGATAAGGTACGATACAATATTAAATTAAATGATCATTTAATTTAATAAAATAATAATGCAGTAATAATATACCAAAAACAATATAAATATATTTATACTCGTAGGCATATATATCCACAGGCAACCCGAAGTATGCACCTTTGCTGGTGACAATGAAATGAAATGTAAAACAAAGACAATGAAAACAAATGTAGCAAAAAGCCTATTACAAGGTCGAAACACAGCAGAAAATAAGTCGTTCACATCGACGTAATTTCCGTACGGAAATTTATATTCTAGCTACTAGGGTTTAGCTATGGAACATATATACATACCCATATATACATATATAATAATTAAAAGATAAAATTTTTACCTTATAGATTCTGAAGCACTTCACCAACATAACGAAATATAACAGCTAGTTATCAAACTACGAATCAGCAAAAATCAAATGGTCAAAGAGGCTTCTGTTTGCATACGGGATTTATTTATGCGTATTATTTATGAGTATCGAATGGTATGGCGCGCTTTATTTCAAATATTTGAAATAGGGTACTATTATTCAAAATATTTACTATATAACGGCACGGAAATTATTTACGTTACAATACACTAAATAGTGATCCTATGTTGTTTTGGTTTGCCGTTGGTTACATTTTGATGGAAACACAACTACGCTTTGCAGATTTATAACTTCAACAGTCTACTAGTAGTGCAGCCTTTTCAATAATAAGCCGCCCACCATTTAGAGCAAGTAGCGAAAACCCGAATCAGAAAATATTCTATTGTTTTGTTGTATTTTAGGGATTTTTTTCTCTACTCTCACAAAATTTCATCATACTATCACCGAACATCATATACTATTTTTTTCAAACGTAGTAAATTCTAGATAAAATGGTTAAAATAACTGTGAAAAAACGAATTTGAAATAAATATTGTAATACTGAATCTTTATCATTTTGTTTATTAATTGTTGATAAAAATTAGCCACTTCTTAAATAAATAATGGGAAAAATGTAGGTACTAAATACGTGTCAAAATTGATTAATAAGTGTTTCTGAACACCACAAGAAAAATGTTCTAGATCTGTTCTAATCCTCAGATTTATCATTATTTTCTTGGCAAAACATCATGGTATTAAACCCAGTTTTACTTTCGAGTAGTCATTCCTCTTCGGCTATTTGCCAATATAGGATATCATTTAATACAACTCGGTGTCAATATTTAACTAATCTGAGCCCGATTGCACTCTCGTTCAACTGGTATAGATATTTATTTATAAAGATTTCCCCTTCCGCCGGGCGAGCCACTGTGTAGCTCGATTTCCGATAATGGTTTTATAAAGAGTGGGAAAGCCCGTAAGGGTAAACCTCTGGCCACTAGGAGATTGATAGATAATGCTGTTGGGTATAGGAGACAGGAAAAATGACTTTTTAAATAAGACGTTTTTACGGAAACTAGCAGGAAGAATAGAAAATGGAAAGGAGCATATTTACTATATTGTAATATATTTACTAGGTAACATGATTCGCCCGCCGAAGTGATATATTGACCGGAAAACAACCAAAGTGATGTACGTAATTCAATAAATTTATAGCGTTACTATGATTATATTTTGTTTGAAGTATTATTTTCTATACTTCCGAAGCAATAGGCATTATTATTAGTATTAATATTTATATTGTTATATTTTTATATAATTTTGTCCTAAATAGTTTTGATAGTAATAATAAAACTGCCACTATATTATTTGCTTTCAGCTTTGATTATATATACAAAGATTTCAGTCGTGCCTTTGACACGGTTAATCAGGAATTATTAGCGGTAAACTTTTTAAATAAATTTTTCCTAAAAAGTAGGTCTCAAAGTTTCACCTAAAATGTAATTATAACGTATATAAATCAAACTCAACTAATATCAGTACTGGTGTTCCCCAAGGGAGTAGCTTGGGGGCCACTATTATTCTTGATAATTATAAACGATATTGTCAATAATAAACTTAATTACAGCTCGTTCATGTCCATATTTGCAAATACATCATCTTCGGTATCAGCAAAACACTTTGACGGTCTTTAATATTTAGGATTAGTCTTGTCTTAGGATTGGTCTTGTACTTAATAGTCTGAAAAGAAATATTATTGTATTTTCTCCAAAAAACACAATCGATAGTCTACTGTTAGAGTTGTTGGAAAAACTATAAATTATAGTGGATATTGTAATTTTAGGAACTTACGTAGATTGCAATATATCCTCGGAAAATCACACTGACTTTATAATAAATAAACTCAATACTACTTGTTTTGCCTTATGGCAATTAAGAAATCATATAAGTTTAGAAATTCTAAAAATGTATTATTTTGCAAATGTAAAATTAAGACTTAATTATTGCATTATTTACTAGGGAAATGGCTATAAAATGGTGAATCTGTTTATTCTACAAAAGAACATTATTAGAGCTCTAACATTTAAGGGGTCACATACCCTTAAATGTTAGAAGCTTCTACTCCTGTAGAAGCTTATTTCCAGAACTAGGGATCTTAACTATTTATTGATTATATATGCTACCAAGCTACCAAGCTACCAAGCTACCAATAGAGCAAATTTAAATTGTCACTCCTGAAGACCTATGTTTAATATAATCGATTGACCATTTAGGTATCAGTCAGAAGGTTGTTGTAGGATTAAATTTATTAGGGTAACCGACGGCTCTCTTCCTCTAACTTTTATTATTAGATGTCAAGGCATGTATGTCACAAGTTTAGTAACGACACATTGTGTTGTGGTATTTTTCATAGAACATAATTGATTGGTGTCAGCGCATTGGTGGTATCCGTTAGGTCCCTATTCTTTGTTCCCTATTCTTTAGTTTCTATGGTTTATGGTTAGCGCGCTTAACAGCTTTATGGCACGTGACCGTGTTTAGAGCGCTTTCCTCGTTTTTCGACAAGTTGACTTTTTCCGGTTTTCCCTTTGCATCGTGAACGAGTGGTAACGCGACATATTTCAATTTTAAAAAGTGTTTCCATATAAGAATAAATACGTTGTTATTTCCATGATAGGATGGGATTTAATAAAAAAAAATCACTGTAGTGTGTTTTTTTTTGTTTGTTAACCCACACACATTCGATGGTATATCGGATTTAACTCCTTGAAATAGGTATAGGATTTTTTTTATTGCCATGAGGCCCTTTTCTATTTCCGCATTTTTGTATTCTCTAGAGCCTGGGGTGCGTTAAATTCCTAGGTTTGATCGGGGGACATATAACTTTAGGCAACCTTTCGACAGCTTCTTATGTCTTCTTCTTACGATTTGTTTTATTGATCATTTATCGTACATCATAAACAAATCGTACATAACTCTGAAGATCCTCAATGAAGGTGAAAGAACTTGTACAACTTCTAAGTGGTTCGTTTCCGTATATATGTCCAGATATACAACTGGTAAGTGTGTCTTACTTATTAGTCATCTATTTGCTTATTTCTCTATGTAATGAATTGCTACAATCCCAAGATTTCTTTTCACAAAACAAATATGAATAGCAAAGAATTTAAAAGCTAATGTTAGAAAAAAATTGTTCACCTTGGTAAAAAAATATACTTCCATCTTCAGCAATATAAAAATGTTACGCTTTTTTGACTTTTAAAGATCTGCTATTCTTTTCAAGTTAGCAAAATATATGTGAAATATAAACTAGTTATTTGTGCATTTAATGAGAAACTTCTGAAATGGTAATTTTACTCTGCTAACTCAAGACACGTGAGGAACAGTCTTGACGGACTTGGCGAGTAGGAGATAATGAAAATTATAAATATTATTGAACTCTTCAAGCCAATATAATGCAACATAAAAGTATTATAGATATATTTATAGATATTTTTATTTATAGATATATAAAATAAACTTTGAAAAGAGTGTGGCGGCGGTATTTGAAGTGCACGGTTTTGTTCCTACAAAATTCGCTTCGCTAAGTACAGAAAAGTACACTCTCAGATCGACGAAAACACTATAATGCGATTTTCCACTTTCAAATGCAAAACTTTTATTTTACCGTATATGGTAGCGCGAATTCAATATATACGAAAGATATGGAGACAGCTAGCTACTTTAAACAGTTGCTTTATTTAATTCGCTGGAATCATCATAGGCTCTGAAAGGACACTAATCCGATTAAGGGTAATTTTAATTAAGGAATCAAATAATATTTATCCGTACAATATTTCATCCAAGCGGAGGAAACCTTAATCAGAAATTAATATTTTTCTATCTCAATAATAAGTCGCCTTTTATGGTCCTTTTTATAGTGGTAATCACGTATCACCAAAATTAATTATAGAGGAACAAGAAATTATTTATGTTGCCTAAAAATGAAATAACATATTCCTATATTATGCTTACCTATATTTCTTCCTATATTTCTTTACGCACAAATTGAATATTTTATGCTATATTTGATTCATTTGTTATAGGGCTGTGAAAGTAAGTGTTTTGCAGTCAGTTAAACGTCCCAGCTCACTGGATATGTCCAGCACATGTTTCTGACGTGCAAATTATTTAATGGCGAGTTAGGTGAGTTGCGCCTGGAGTTATAAATCGTATTCGCAATGTAGAAAGGTGCCGGCGGATCCCTTTTTAAGCGAGCACTCAAAAGAACACTTCCATCACCTTTCTAATATACTCATAATTGATGAAGCATCCGTCAACAGCAATTTTTTCAAGTAAGTTGTATAGGATTTCCAGTGTGCTAATTCAGCTATATTTCGTGCATGACTCAAAGGCGTACACATTAGACAAAAATCCTTGGCATACAAAGCGTTCCTTAATTACGTGCTAATATTTCATAAGACCAACATATACATAACGACATAACGATTTTAGTTTTGACTAAGCAAGCAATTTCTGTATCACTCCCTCTTTGAATGCTTCAGAATTCTATTGTATATGTAATTCAATATTTTCTAGCACATAGCTAGGAAGGGTAATTGTTTTAAATAGATTCTACAAGATTTTATGCATTTTAAAGTCTAACATCTTCTGGATAACTGTATGCCTAATGCTTTTATATATAATATGTTCAAATAGAACAAATATAAATATTAGACTAGGTTTGTGTATTCTAGGAATTTGAGTTCCGTCAAAAACTAATGTCATAAAATGTCACTGCAAGTAGTAATATTTTAAATTCAAGTATAAATGATCAATGAAACAAATCGTACATCACTCTGTAGATCATCAATGAAGGTGAAAGGACTTGTACAACCAGGTATCAGGTAAGTTATCAGGTAATATAATCATATTTAAAAAAATTTAAATATTGTAAGCGCTAGTCACCAAACTTGGTATTTCTTTGTGATTTGCTGGAAATTATCTTGTTGATAAAATAACTAAAAAAGTAAAAAGATATAATAAAATAAACATTTGTGAATATTTTAAGACTTTATCGACCATCGAAAATCGACCGTGAGGTTCCGTAGATATACTCCATAACTCCTTGACTATAATATTCAGACATTGGTTATTAAATCTGCTAAAATTTGGATTAGTTTGATTTGCTGAGGGCCTATTTTGTTTGAATAATTTGGATTTGGTCTCATTCAATTTCGTTGAAAATTCGGACGATTTTGTTGAAAGTTTTTGTTGTTTGTGGTCTTGGATTTTAAATAAATTGATTGGGTTGAAAATTGGATTTCTGAATCGGTTGCGAAGTTTGATTCGAATTATTCAGAAAATTAGGTCTAGCAAAATTTTGCGATTGCGATTGTTGTCTTGTGCGGCACTCATTTATTAAATGGCCTGTACGTTTACAATCCGACCAAAGCTTTTCTGGGGAATTGGTTTTCTGATTTGATTTCAGATTTTCGTTGTATTTTGTGTAAAAGGTTTTAGAAATTTTTGATTTTGGAAATACGACAGTTAGTTGTAGTTCCATACGGATTCTGTTCGTAGCTACAAGCATGTTTTTGGGATTACCAGATCTTATAATCTGTCCTTGGGTCCAAAGTGGCAAGTAATGTGTTGAGCGCCATTGTCTCAATTAACTCTGATTGAGCTTTCTTTTTTTCTGGAGGATCATTTGCTTTTGTATCGCGGCATGCATTTTTGCATTGTGCGTCTGAAGCCGGGAAACAAAACTTCGTGCGGGTTCATTGCTTAACATTGTGGATTCGTTGGAGATCCTCTTATTAGAGACGTCAAATCACGTGAATCACCAAAATGTATATTTAATAAATGCCTGATATCTTCCCAAGCGGGGTTACGGGAATTAATCAACTCGGCAGCTCTAATCAGGAACAATGGAAAATATTTCCGATAGTATATATGGCTCTACAGCTACGTTTGCTTCGGCATCAGCATGTGTTGAGTACAGAAAAGGTGCACATTTTACAAAAAAATTAATGTATATCGGTCTGATTACTTTTCCACAAAAATACAATTAATACAAGAATGCGGGATGATTCTTAAAAGTTTGTACTTAAAGCTGCAAATTACAAACTTATTTGTAGCTTCTGCAGGTACTTCTGCGTGTGAGATTGGATCTGCCACCACGGTGAGGGAATCCTTGTTTTGTAAGTCTGGCTCGTCTAGTTAGGCACCACAAAGATATTCTCCATGTTCTATAGAGTTGCACTACCAGTTAGGCACCTTGTTATGGGTTTTTCACAGATCCTACCTAATATAACTCTTAATGAAAACGTATCGGACTACTTTGAGAATTCCTCCAAGAATAAGGTACTGGCAGTTTCAGTGGTTTATTTAACTTTAATACTTCTTCAAACTATGCATTTAATATGAATGTGGATAAACAAAAAATATTGTAAATATTGTTGATTACACTTTTATAAATTAAAACTTGATTATCACTTTTACAGCCAGTTCCATAATCGACGTAAAGCTTCCTTTAATATCAAAAGTCTTTAAGTTCTAAAGCGTGTTCTATAATCTAATTTTAAAGGCACTTTTACTAAAAAGCTTCCTTTTTTTTGGTAATGTCTCGATTTTGGCACTTTAGTTTAAGTATTAAAAGTGTCAACTTTAGTTCCTAGGATTGGAAGTGACTATTTTTGTTGCTAAGATATTTTTTTTCAGTAAGGAAAATGTTAACCTTAGAGACTTTTCCAGTAAAAAAATATAGAACTATAGCTAGCGGCTGTATTAAATAGCAATATGGCGGTAGTTCTATATATCTTTATAATAATAATAATAATTACTAAGACATTTCTTATACATTCGGCATTACGAAATAAATAAGTTGCAAAATCGAGTTCCTCGTCAACTTGTAACCGTGTTATACAAAATCCCTGACAGAAGTTCACCCAATACAAAATTGGATGCTTGCATCCATCGGCATCGGTAAAATAAAAACCTGCTGCTGGCTGAGTTGATCCCCTCAGGTATTAGCATTCCCCTGGCTCGTTTTATATTTAAGCCAATATAGAGTTACCTTATCTCTTATCTGGCAATAAAATTTCAGAACCCTAACGATAACTCTAGCCACTAAACGTGAAAGTGACTTTTTCTCGAATTACACGCATTATTGTTCCTTTTAGTTTCAATAAATTCAAGTAGTATTTTGTATATTAAGAAAGACAGAAAAATATTTATAGTTTTCAATTATTAAGAGCTACCACAATAGGGTGTTATAAGATTAGTATAGCCTTCGGTAGTAACTATTTAAGCCTCTATCATCCCTTGTATATTTTATGACCTTATTACAAGGTTAACATTTATAACCATTTTAAGGTTTAAGAATGTGAAGACATCTATCGGCAAAATAAGTTAACACGTGTGAAATATTGGGTTTGAATAATTTACATTGGCAGCAGTGAGTAAATGTCAAGCTGTCAAAATTTGTGATGGTACACTTAATATTGCGGTGTTCGAACTATTCTCATTTTGTGCAGATTGTTAAGTGATTTTGCTAAGGTAAACGCTCTCTTTCTTACTGTTGTCTTTGAATTGTGTAGCATACGAGCTAATATAATGTTTTTATTTTGATAAAAATAAGTCTTCTACTCATTTTTAAACATATTTGGTGCCTATTATATGATCAATCTTTGAATTTAGTTGTGACGAATACTGGTTCCCTCTTACAACGGAATTGTCCCAATGCTCGTCATAGCTGACGCGTTACTTTATAACACCAGCTATCTGCCAGTGAACTGCCAGGGAAAGTCCCGTCAAAATTGGTCCAGCCGTGTCGGAGATTAGCCGGAACAAATGGACAGACAGACAGAAAATTAAAAAAATATTTTTTTATTATACGTACCGTATAACAAACACTTTTTACTAAATGCATACCTATGCATTTAGTAAAAAGGTGTTATTTTAACATTACAAACAGACACTTCAATTTTATTTATTTGTATAGATATAAGACGGTGTTATATACACATACACTTATTAATTAATAAGCTTATTCGGTGATCCGCTGATTACAGATTCAGTTCCCGAATCTGCAATTATTCAACATCGATTTTATTTGTCTTCAGGTACCTAAATTATAGGGATAGGAGCGTCTTAAGCCTAATCGAATTGAATTAGTTTAAAATGTTGAAGTGGGTTTCAAATTCAGCGGATTTATCGGTTCTAATTCATTCTGTTTAGTAATAATTCTGTTTAGTAATTAAGGATTTAAGTACTCGACGTGAGGTCTCAAACAACAGCAATGGCTCCCAAACCGAAGTTTTACTAAAAAATATATATATACCGGGTGTCAACGAGATAACTTTCCGGCTGCCATTTCTTTATTTGTTGACTGATCGAGATGAAACTTATCTCATACGTCACATGTTATCAAGACGACAGTATTTTATCAACTCTTCAAGTTTGTGCGACCGGTTTCCCCGAAACTGACCCCAACAGAAAAAATGACGTCAGTATGACAGTCCTATGTTACCTGCAGACACTTTTGGACGCGTTAAGATTAAACCACTATACCCCAGTTGTATTTGTATTTTCTAAAATAAAAAAATAAGTGATTGATCACGCTGAAATTTTAATAGCACCTCAATTAGATATATTTAAAAATAAAAATTAAAAATAAAATAAAATAAAATTGCAAAAATTTAGACACTTGGGGTTTAAGATCTGGCAAACATTAAAATAAATCTTGCACGGCATAGAGAGAGATACGCTACGGGTAGTACTGAATGCGAGTGAGAGCAACAATCAACGGTGTAGCGTGGTTGCTCTCTGCGTTCTCATTGGTTATCGATTACGTGCCTTGCACAGCTGTACCGGCTGTACAGCACATTTCATCAGAAAATTTTCTAGAGAGTATACGCTATTCAGGTTAGGTTAGGTATATACATATCACCAAAAATCAAAAGGTCCAAGAGGAATAATTTGTCGGCGTGCCCGCGTATTTATGTAGATTTCCCTACCCGAAGTCAACGGTGTCATCACGTGGTTTCCGCGGGACGTGACCGCAACGATTATTAAGCGGTAGGTATCTACGAATTCGCGCGGATTGTTTTAAATATTTGAAATAGGGTACTATTATTCCAAATAGTTGCTATGTAACGGAACGGAATTTATTTACGTTACACAGGATACAGATATAATTTGGGAAGACGATGAAGATTTATCATAGAAATAGATGGTTAAATTAACCAAATATTATTGTACCTGCATAAAATTGTACAAAAATAAACATGAAAATAAAACGTAATATCTCCTTAATAATATTCATATCAAGCAATTTTCAAGGTCTTCCGACACTTGGATTGGCGGGGATTTTTTAGGAAATAAATTATGTACCACCCTCTACATTTCCTGAGAAACTTAGCCTTAGGGTAATTACTTACTCTTCAAATGCTAATTTGCCTGGCCTATATATAATTCTCATGGTAGGATTCAAAATATCCAGTAATTGCAAATTCCCCTGATCCACTAATTATGCAGTTCTTTTTTATCCGCCTTCTATATTAACAATTGTAACGTTTACATCCACATTAGCGGTAGTTTTAAAAAATATCGCCCACTCGATTGAATGCGACGTTGACGTGTTTGTGCATCGTATTCTCAAAAAGCATTTTCGGTATACAAAATAGGCTACGGTATCACATTTCTCGGAATGGGAGAAGACCATTTTCTTTATTAACACAACTGGCACATTTGACAAATTAATATTTATTTTTTGATTTCGTAGGCTTCTAGATGCATAAGTGTTCTGCAACAATTTTGCTCCTTGTTACACAAATCGAAAGATCCACGTAAGTTTATTTTACTTTTGGTGGATATGAAGTTTTACGGTACATATTTATAGTCTGCCCTTACATATAACCTTCATAAGTTAATTTTTCACTCTAGGAAAAAATCGTTGCGCATACATAACCTTTTATGTCCTAAAGCTTAAGTTCTATCAGAAATAAAAATGTAGTATATGGTATTACATTTAAATAAAATTAAATGCTAATTTGCTGATTTCATCGATTTTGTAGCGCTAGTAATAACAGTTAGCAATGGTGCGCACTTAATATGGATCAGCTTATATAGGTGGGTAATGCGAATCAGTTAATCTTTATATCACAGGAAAATTCATTATGTATAAATTATTAGCGAAGTTTAAGGCGAGAAATTGCGAATATGTGGCTTCTGTGGTAGTTTCAAGGGTGAAACGCCCCTCCCGGGAGCGGTGGGTTTTGACATATCTACTAATGATATGTAAATAGTGTCTTGAAAATACATTTATAACATCCACAGGCTTGAGCTACAATATTTTTAGTACTATTATATAATAGTAGTTATAATTTATTTGTTTTTATGTCATCATTTCTTATCTAGCAATCTAAATATTCGGAAACTACACTAATTTTATTATTGAATATTAATTTATATACAGTATGGCATTAATTCACTATACCAACAAGGGTAAATGTGATCAAACATGACAACATATGCCAAATTAAATCAAAATAAATACAGCTTTAGCGCAGCACGCAATTCGATAAATTGGTTAGATAACATTTTAAGTATCGCGTGATGAAAGCAGTGTCTATAAATTCATTCATTACATCTATTGCCAGTGACGCCGGTAAAAAGTGGAAAAGACGCTATATCTAGATTGTATTCAGCTATTAATCAAGTTCTAAAAAATATTCACAGCAAATTAACAATTAAAATGGCAAATAGGAGAAATAATTTATAGTTTTAAAATTTAGATGTAGAATCTTAATAGAGATCCAAATAGAAATCGAAAGAGTTCCCCTCTCAGGTGGGTCCTTCTATCCCCTTTTACTTTAGAAACCACCCTCTTATGTGACCTCGCCCTAGTTTTTTAAATTTTTCTCAGAAGCTGTTACTCTGACGAGGAAAATCAATGGGACCTGAAATATTCGTAATAAATTTCTACATCGTTTATATTCCTTAATCTTTTTTCTGTCTTTAACTCAACTCTCACAAGAATGGTTTGAAAAATTAGGATATGTTGCTAAGATTAGGTAAATATGAGTAAAATGACAACAAGAAAGTACAAAAAAATATGACTACAGAAAATTTTGTTATTACTACTATATCTCTTACATTCGAGCCCGTTTCCACTAAAAAGAGTTCTCAAGCAAGTGGGAGCTTCATCCCTAAAACCTACCCCTAATGTGCAATTCGGTACCTTTTGCGATTTTCTGGAAATCCTTTGTCCTACAAAAAAATATACGTACAAAAAATGTTCCCAGTAAAATTCTATATAAAAAAGTATTATTCTCCTAAATTGTTTAGAAGAGAAGTTTTTGAGAAATCAGCTATTGAATTTAGGGGTTGCGTTAACAGAGATACACGCACATGGTATAATCATGTATTTTAGGTATAATTTTCCAAAATTATACCTCTATGATTTAATGTAAGGTTGTAATATATTAGAGAAGGAATTTATTAAAAATTTTTGCGATTTTTACAAGAGCACTCGTTTCCACATCACCATTGAGGTAGAGTTATCGGCGTGTTTTTTTAGGAGGTTTCTCCTTGAGACCTAATCCACTAAGTCAAAATAAATTTATAATACGCTTGCCTTAGTAGGCAGGTTGTTGAAAGAGATGCAGCTGATCTCTTTCAACAACCTTGTTTGCAACTGCAGAATAGAATTACATGGAATTGCAGCTATTATATAACAAAATATGTAAATTTTTATATAAGTAGGTATATTAAACTACAGATTAACAATAATTATAAAATTATAAAGTAAAAAGATTAACAACAATTTGCGAGACTATTTTACGGGTCAATGAATACTTCCTTTAGTTATTTGTAAATAATGAACGCTCCTAAACGTAATATACCGTTCATGAAGTAATAAACATCATTTAGTTGTTGCATATTTCTAATAGTAAGCAGTATTTTTTCAGCATTGCATATAATATCTGTTACAGTAGTAAAAATAAAGTATTTATTGAGAAACTGGTTTCGGATATTCTCATACATTGGACATTGAAGCAACATGAGAAAGAGATTCTTTTACTTGTTTATTGCAAATTGTACATATTATATTTGGGTCAATTTTATAGCTGTTACCATCCATATAGAAACTCGAGATACGGTTATTGACTTTGCGGGTTTGAAATATAAACGTATCACTAAGAAAGTTTTCTTAGTGATACGTTCATAGCGAGCCGGTTTTCCTGGTTAAAATTTATATATTTATATAGAGGGCTATACGACGACTCTTGTATATATTTAATATCATATCATTCAACTT